>OY992881.1:73661332-73708832 GCA_963921405.1 Cepaea hortensis
CATGATTCGCCATTTCACTCGATCACCAGAGTCGTGGATCAGCTCAGTGTTCCTGTCTCGTCCATGCCATGTGGCCAAGCCATCCAGGTATTTTCCTCTCGGTCTTCCTCTTGGTCTGTTCCCCTCGATCTTGCCAGTTGTCACCAAGTTCTCCAGTCCATTTCTTCTCATAACATGTCCAAAAAATTTTGACTGTCTACGTCTAATTTCTCTAATCAATCTACGATTTTCATTTGTCTCTTGTAGTACTTGGTCATTGGTTTTTCTATCTGTCCATGGTATTCTTTGCATTTTCCTCAGAAACCACATTTCTGCAGCCATCAGATGTTTTTCAGCTTGACTGCACATTGTCCAAGTTTCACATCCATACAAAAGAACAGGCTCTATGTATCCCCTCAACACTCTTTTTCTCGTTTCAATTGACATCAATTTATTGGTCAGAATGTTTTTCATCTTGCTAAAGGCTACTTTCGCAATGGCGATTCTTGTTCTAATCTCTTCAAGGCATCTGCCATCAGATGTTATGACTGTTCCGAGATAATTGAACCGATTCACTTGTTGAAGAATATTCCCATTTACTTGTATATTACATTGTGGTACTTCGTTCTTCCTAGTGACGACCATAACCTGTGTCTTCCTACAATTTAATTCCAACCCCAGCTGCTCACTGTGTACAACCACAGCGTCTACTAATTGTTGCAGATCCTGTGCATTGTCCGCAATCAATACTGTATCATCTGCATATCTAATGTTATTTATGTTTCGTCCTCCAATGCTGATTCCATTTAGGTCTTCTACATTTCTGAAAATATTTTCACTGTATAAGGAAAAAAGATCTGGAGACATTACACATCCCTGCCTAACACCTCTCTTAATAGGTTGGTATTGTCCTACTTCATTATCAATTCTTATGGCAGCTTGTTGTTTCCAATATATGTTTTTTATAAGTCTAATGTCTTTCCCATCAATTTGTAGATCTGCAAGCATATCCACAATGTTGACATGTCTTACTCTATCAAAAGCCTTTGTGTAGTCAATAAAGCAAAGATGTATATCCTTGTTTACTTCTAAAGCACGTTCAATAACTGTTCGCAGCATATACACAGCATTTACTGTACCCTTTCCTTCTACAAAACCACATTGTTCTTCCCCTATTTCAGGTTGTATTTTCTTCCTCACTCTTTGCATGATAATTCGTAACAAAATCTTTGTGATGTGACTCATTATACTAATTGTTCTATGTTGATCACATTCTAAGGTTCCTGATTTCTTTGGGATTGCAATAAATACAGAATTACATAATTCAGAAGGTATATCTCCAGTATCATATAAAGTGTTCAGCAGTCTAGTGACTTGCTCTAGTCCAAATTCTTCTAAAGCTTTAATCATTTCTGTTGTGATGTTATCTGCACCGGGGGCCTTGCCAGCTTTCATATGCTTAAGAACATTTTGAACCTCCATCTTTAAAATTGCTGGTCCTTCATTATTAAATCTAATAGAATACTGTTCCTCTCTGTTATCATTATACAGGTCTTTCACATAATGTGTCCATACATGTAGAATCTGATCTTTTTCTATTATGATTTTGCCATCTTTAGTTCTTAGACAGCCTGTTGATGTACTTGTTCTTTTATTAGTAAGTTCCTGAATCCTTTTGTGCACTAATTTGGTATTTTGACTGTTGTGTTGTTTTTCAATTTCTAAGCACTTTTCCTCAAGCCATGATTCTTTTGCCTTCCTACATAATATTCTGACTTGTCTGTGAATTTCTTCATATTTGGCAGGATTATTTTTGTTGAGTCTTCTTGTTTCCATTAAGTGTAAAATTTCCTCAGTCATCCATTTCTTACGACCCACCTTCTTTAATTTTGGAATAGTTGTTTCTGCAGCCATATTGATTGAATTCTTTAACATTTCCCATTGATCATCCACATCCTGGAATAGGATCTCTAGATCAGACAATATTTCAAATCTGTTCTGTACTTCTATGTTGAATTTGTTTTGTATTTCCTTGTCATTACTCAATGTACACAAATCATATTTAGTGTTCCCTGTTGTATACTTGACTTTCTTCAACTTTATCCTCAATGTTCCTGTGAGTAATCTGTGGTCACTATAACAGTCAGCACTGGGAACTGTTTTTGCTACTGTTAGGGCGTTTCTAAATCTTCTGCTAATGAGAATGTAGTCAATCTGGTTTCTAATCCTGCTATCAGGACTCCTCCAGGTCCATAATCTTCTAGGGTGTTGCTTGAACCAGGTGTTTCCTACAATCATTTCCTGTTCTTTTGCCCACTCTACTAGTCTGTATCCTCTTTCATTTCTCTCTCCTAAACCATAGTTTCCTACTGTGTATCTATCCCCTTGATTTCCTACTTTTGCATTGAAGTCCCCTATTATAATGTTTATTTCTGAATTTTTACATTTCTTTAAGGCAGACTCTATGTCATTATAAAATTCCTCTACACTATCTTCACTGGACTCTCCTGTTGGGGCATATACTTGAATAATATTTATGTTAAAAGGTCTGCCACTCAATTTAACTAGTAGTACTCTGTCCGACACGGCCCAATATCCCTGAACAGACGTTGATGTTTTCCGGTCCAAAACTATTGCCACTCCCCCATGCCGATCCTCACCTCCAGAATAAATAATCTTAAAATCTTTATGTATCTTGATGCCTGCTCCTGTCCATCTCGTTTCGCACATACCTAATATATTAATTTTTTCTCTTTGAATTTCTTGTGTTATGTTCTCTAATTTTCCGTCGTTGTTTAGCGTCCTAACGTTCCATGTTCCTAATTTTAATGTCTCTGTCCTTGTCTTGCGATGATCAGTCTTTAAGCGAATCATAATAAACTAGGCAATTTCAAAGAGGTAGTTTGCCGTTGCTTTCCTCTATGGCAGTGACCATACTGGCCGGATGACCGCAATCAGTGTCTCTCGAAAGAGAGAAAGCTTGCCGTCGCGAAACTCGAGACCATAACCAACAAATATCTGTCGGCTGCCCTCATAATTTCATCCACCACCTGCCTTCCGTGGCTTCTTTTGAACACTTCCAATTAACGAACACGAAATAACATCACATAATCCAAAGGAAAAACACTATCCACACGAATTTCACGGGAATTTCCATAAGGAATTTACAGAAAAACACTGAACAGCTACTCCCCCAAGACAGCGAGTCATCGCGTCTCCATTACACCGGAATGTAGATATAGTAGCTGTAGTTTTTGTCTGGTCGTTATTAGCATGGATTTGGCTGTTTTCACACAGCCGTAGCACTCCATCAGACAGGCTTTGTACATGGGCAGATCTTCAACTTGACACTGACACGTGACCAGGATCATGAACACCACAACCAGAGAGAGAGAGAGAGAGAGAGAGAGAGAGAGAGAGAGAGAGAGAGAGAGAGAGAGAGAGAGAGAGAGAGTGATCCAGGGACTGACGGGGTGGTGTGGACAGAAAGCTAGGAGATCCTCAAGATAAGGATATGGGTTTAAAAGAATGTGGGTGTTGATTCCCCTCACCCCAGGGACGACACATATTACGACAGTTTATCACTAGCTCCACAACTGAGTCTTAGTTTATCACTAGCTCCACAACTAATTCTCGGTTCATCTCCAACTCCATATCTAATTCTTGGTTTATTCCCAGCTCCACAACTGATTCTTGGTTATCTCCAGCTCCACAACTGATTCTTGGTTTATCTCCAGCTCCATATCTAATTCTTGGTTTATCTCCAGCTCCATATCTAATTCTTGGTTTATCTTCAGCTCCATATTTAATTCTTGGTTTATCTCCAGCTCCACAAGTGATTCTTGGTTTATCTCCAGCTCCACAAGTGATTCTCGGTTTATCTCCAGCTCCACGAGTGATTCTTGGTTTATGTCCAGCTCTACAAGTAATTCTTGGTTTATCTCAAGCTCCACAACTAATTCTTGGTTTATCTCCAGCTCCACAAGTGATTCTTGGTTTATCTCCAGCTCCAAAAGTGATTCTTGGTTTATCTCCAGCTCCATATCTAATTCTTGGTTTATCTCCAGCTCCATATCTAATTCTTGGTTTATCTCCAGCTCCATATCTAATTCTTGGTTTATCTCCAGCTCCACATCTAATTCTTATCCACGGGAGGGCGGCCTGCCGAAAACGTCGCACAAAGCACGAACTCCGTGGCTCCAGTGAAGACACCCCAGGGGTCAAACCCACAATCTTCGGAACGAGAGGCAGGCGCATACTCACAACAAAGGTTCATCGCTGTGCTAGAAACAGTTATAGGCTACACACCAATGCAGTAGTTTGTTTATTAGAATATTTCAAGTACAAAATAAGTGTTTAGTCTACTGCGTTTTTCTTGATGTCATTTTCACATCTGCCATCGTCTGCAATTATGTGACCAAGATTAAAGAAATAAGTAAATGAATACATATAGACGTGCTAGGTGTGAAGTGTAAGATGGACAGAAATAACATGGTGTTTCATGTTACGTGCAAACAACGAACAACAATTAGTCAAGTCACAAAGTGCTATTGTGTTTAATCAACAAATAACTGTTTGTTCACTAGATATGATGCATGTGAATATACAGGCGTGAGTGTCCATGCTGTCATTGATGAATCCTGGCCCGCACTTGTTAGAGCACAGATGGGCGCATGTGGCTGTGGGCAGCGATCTTCGACCTGTGCGTTTTGTTGGACGCTCACACTTGGCGTCCATACTTTGGCCGTTGGTGACAGCACAGTTCTCAGCGCACTGTTTTCCATTGTACAACAGCTTGCCGTATGTTTTCACGCAGCCGTAACACTCCATCAGACAGGCTTTGTACATGGGCAGATCTTCAACTTGACACTGACACGTGACCAGGATCATGCACACGACAGCCAGTGAGAGATGCATCTTGAAGATTCCTGATAAAACAGAATAGGAAAACATGTTAGCATAGACTCTGACAAGATTATTATGTAATTGTTACAAGTACCATTTTAGTTGTGTACAAATAGTTGATAACTCATTGAACAATTGTATGACTAATATTCCCAGAAACATATGACAAAGGGTACAACTTCTCCTTATTTTGTATCCGTTATTAGTACTAGCTTGCTCCGTGGCGAAGGCGTTACGGACGCAGTTCATGATCCCACATACCCACATTCGAAGCACGGCTGTGCACGATTTGACAGCAGACTGCGTTGCGTTTGTTTTTACAAAATGTTATGGGTGCCGGTCGTTCAGAAAGCAATGGAAAACTACTGAACGTAAACTTGCCAAGAAATCACAACAGCAAAAAATGCTGGTGTTGACTGCAATGTTCTGCAAAGGATATGCAACTAACTTTGTTTTATTAGTACTAAGAATAAACTTTTTGCATAGCGTTAGTTTGTAGGGAAGCCGCGATGTTTGCGTCTGTTAGAAGACATCTGAAATCAGCACAAATGTTTTAAAGAGTGTGCCGTCTGTATTCAGTCTCCACATTTTAACCAGTCCCCAGTAACGCAGTGCAGCCTATTTCCAGAATGACAGACTGCAGCGGGAGTTTGGTAGATTCAGGTTCGCCGATGCAAACTCAAACAGTCGGCCTATGCTTGCTTGCTTGCTTGCTTGCTTGCTTGTGTTCGTTGGCTTGAGCTCCAACGCGAAGTCCTGTATGTCGGATGAAGGCATCCTGTTGTCCAACATCAGTGTGATGTCATACAGGACCTGAGTTTTGCGTGAGTATCCGTTATCCCATGTCTGGCTTATTGGTGTGCAGACTGGTGGTTCCTCGCCGTACAGGCAGACACTCTCCGACTTCGGAGGAATCGGCGATCCTACTGACTTTAGCCAGGACCCCGAAGGGACCTGTTGCCCAGGACGCTCGACGAGGACGCGTCAATAGGTCTTGGCCAGTATATAACCCGGCCCTGGTGCCTTGGAAACACCTCTGCGTCCCAGTCGGCCTATTAATAGCCGGCTGTATTAACCTATAGCCGGTCTCCATGGCCAAGGGCTTCAGGAGGCAATTTGTAAGCCGTTTACCCGCGTTCGAAACACATCTGCGACCGATTTGGCAGCAGACAGCGTTGCTCTGGGTTTTAACGTGTTGGTAAGGGATCCGGTCGTTCAGAAAGCAATGACAAACTACTGAACGTAAACTTGCCAAGACATCAAAAACAACAGTAAAATGATTGTGCTGATAGCGATGTCCTGTAAATACGAGGGTAAGTTAATAAGTAAGTCACAAATGGTTGTAGAAAAATAACTAAATAACTGATAAAACTATGGGATATGTGCATCAATGTTGGTGGAAATTATGTTGAGAAATAATGGGACAATGTATGTTTAATAATAAGCTGGTTTCAAGTTGTTATCATATTTATTAATTTTTCTACAGCCATTTGTGACTTACTTATTAACTAACCCTCGTAGGATATGCCAAAAAAAACAACAAAAAAACAAACAAAACAAACAAAACAAAAGCAAACTCATAAGACAGAATGTTTTCCTATTGATTTTAGTACCTCAGCTTTACTAATAAATGTTTATGTTTCCTGTCTGCTATTTGTAAGACTTTCAGTCACTACACATGCTTTATGTTAGCGTTGCATTTTAAAGGACTTCTTGAAATGATTCTCTCCACATGCTTTCAATTTACCACCAGAAGCGTTCCGTACTCATCTCCTCTACTAACTGTCGCAGGACCTGGTACTAATTACAGACTGTGTCCATACATTAGTCCTCACTTTCTTGATTTCTGAGATATACAATATTGCATCGATTCCATTTTTATAATGTATGTATGTATCTGTCGAGTTTCAACTCAGGTTTAGATATCAGCAGATGGCAATTTGAACAAACATCTGCACATTGAAAACTTTTACCCATGTAGTTAAAAGTTGTCGGTCTCCGTGGTATAGGTTATACGTACGCGGTTCGTAATCCTGTATACCCGCGTTCGAAACACAGCTGCGCGCGATTTAGCAGCAGATTGAGTTGCGTTGGTTTTGCGTTGATATTGGTGCCCGTCTTTCAGAAAGCAATGGCAAACTACTGAACGTAAACTTGTTAAGAGATAATTTTTTTATTGGCACCTTGCCGTCTTGACAGACTATAGTTTGTAAGGGATGGAGTTATTGGCGCTTCATAGCACAAAGCCATGGGCTAAAATATAGAGATCATGTGTTGCCCATGCAGCATGATCCCTCTCTCGGCCTGCCTAGTTCACTCCAGAGGAAAGGTAACACCTCTACATCTGGAACAAGACAAGCTGCAGAAGCTGCCGGATCAGCAAAGCAATGCTATAATTCAAGAGATCACATCGGCAGGAATATTGGTGTTGACTGCCATGTTCTATAAAGGATATGAAAAACAAAAAAAATTAAAAGTTGGTTGTAGATCCTTTACATGACGTAGCAGTCAATTCCAGCATTTGTTTTCAGTTTGTGATTCCTGGACAAGTTTACATTCAGTACTGTCCCATTGCTTTCTGAACTACCGGCACTCATACCATTGTATGGAAATCAAAGCAAACGCCATGTAGAGATGATCTAAATTTCCTGTTAATATATATATATATCTATGGTCAATTTGATTTTTTTCCTGGGGTTTGGTGACATCTACACTGCTTTATCTGCTTTATGCATTCAATTATGTGGAAAAATTACTTCCGCTGATCGCATTTTGATTAATTGAATAAAAATTGGTGAATAATTCTTCATGTTTGTATAGTACCCCTAGCCCACATTTCCATATGCCCTCTTTGTAACACGTAAACCGATCATATCTTGGCACTATTATAACCTAGGGAAATCTTTATTGTGCTATTTATTTGAATATCTATAGTACTTTGAAAGTTAGGGTAAAATTCACCTCTTAACTGCTTCATCATTGTCATTTGTTGATTGATCACATTCATGTTTACTTATTTTTTGTGCTTTTGAATGTTGCCTTTATTATTTTTAGAACCCGCTGCTTCCCACTCTACTAGTGCTTTCTGTAATTCTTGATGTAGAATTACGGTCAATTATTCACTGTGAGGAGCTTTCAAGGCCTGAGATGAGCACCGTCTCACCTGCGTTTAGAAGCCTTATGTCTGACCCATTCCATCTTGTTTCGCATAATTACAACATGATAATCTCATAATATTTCATTTCTTCTACCACCTGTACCATCTTCCCAATTATTATATCTTCCAGTTCATACACAGCTCTGACATCTCAGGTGTATATTCTTGAGATTGTCCTGGGTGAAAAGATGGCAAGTCAACGATCAAGACTTCCTGCTGCTATTTCAACATCGTGTCATCCTTCTAGAAGAGCTTCTCTTCATCTCGTTTGACTGAAATATGTTTCGTCTAATTTTAGACTTGTTCATGACTGGCTTGAATTTTCAGCGGAAGGTTTCTATGGATGGCAGTCAGACACACGCCAACTCCCCATAGTCGTCCTTTACGAGATACATGGAGGGCTGTAGTGTTACTATTCTATGCTTGCCTTACGGGACTGACATTCATGCTTTGGTAAACATGTGAAACTGAACTCAAACAGTTTGTCTGCCGTTTAACACAGTTTGTCTGCCGTTTAACACACGTTACCAACTGCGTGTTACATGTTCTCAGTTCTGGCTATGTATCCGGTTTTATTTGTTTCTTTGTTTTGTTTAGAAAGCTCTTTGTCTCATTTCTTTCTATTATTCTCCTCTTCCATCATTTTTATTTTTGTCTTCTCTCCTGTTCATCCTCATCCTCCTAAACCTCCTCTTCATTGTTTTTCATGCAATATTTTTAAGAAAAAATTGCATACGGGTTTTGAACAAATTATTTCTTGTCATGGTCATAAGGAAATCTGTCACGTCTGTTATAACTATAACTATTCAGCCTAGGGATGTCAGGCATTGGTAGTACCTTTGGTAAGGATGACTTTTTTTCAGGGCCCATTGCCCACTGTTCCAAACCTGACATCAAGCTCACGCCTGTGGCCCCTAGTAGCTGTCAGCATGCGACAGCGGCCACCTCCGGACAACACTGTGACAGGCTGGCTAAACCAGGCATGGGTAACCGATTCAGTATCAAACCAATCGGTGAACTAGGGTATGCCTACCCAGCATGTGGAGACAGGATTCGGAAGACTGCGAGGAAAAATTCATTATTGATTCAACGGGCACAACGGGCACAACGGCGTTTACCTGCAAGGCTTTATGGAACGCAATGAGCACGACAAGGCACGTAGAGCGCCCTGCTCATCCACTGCACCTGTATTCGTCTCCAGTCATCTTGACTTGTCTTGCCACTCAGGCAAGAGAGTGAGGTCGACGAATTACACAACTCTTCCTCACTTTAATCCAATTCATCGCGCAAGTCATTCTTCATCCAACTTCATATATAACCTTCAAGCCCTGTGGCGATGGGCGAGCGACGAAGCGGCAGGTTTGGGTACGCTGGCAGTCGTAGTTGCAGACCTGCACACAGGCGGCTCAGGTCATATGGGAGTCTTCTACTGACCGGAGCAGCAGTGGGATTCGGCAGCCCCTTGAGCAACCCTCTATAGGAAAGCACTGATCACCCCAACAGCATGAGGAAAGGGCTAGAAAAGGGCCCTAAACATTGTCTGCTCCATCATTACCTAACCAGCTAGCCGCGGTTGGTGGGTACCCTATACTGCGGTCGACATACAAACAAAGAAAAAACAGGTAAAGCTAAATAGCAACCCATATTCCCTTGACAATCGGTACTTGGAATGTGCGCACCCTACTTGGTAGAGACGGCGCATCGGGTCCAGAGAGACGAACAGCGATGATTGGGAGAGAGCTGGGCAAGTACAACGTCGACATTGCAGCTTTGAGGGAGACACGACTTGCGGAAGAAGGCCAATCTGTAGTAGGTTCCGGCTACACATTCTTCTGGAGTGGAAGGAAAAGTGGTGTGTGATTTGCCATTAAGTCGGCCATAGTTGGCAAACTAGCTAGATTTCCGAAGGCTATAAACGACAGACTTATGACTATTAAGTTATCCTTGCTGAACGGAAGGAAGCATGCAACCATCGCGAGTGTCTACGCACCAATGATGACCAACGAAGATGAAGTCAAGAACAATTTCTTTGAGGACCAGCACAACGTATTAACATCTGTTCCCATAGGAGACAAACTTATACTCCTTGGGGACTTCAATGCCAGGGTAAGCACGGGCACCACCCCTTGAAGTGGCATTATTGGGAAGAACGGAGTAGGAAATTGTAACAGCAATGGACTCCTCCTCCTTCAGACAAATGCCGAACATTATCTCCTGATTACCAACACAATTTTCCGTCTTCCCGTGACAAAATAGGACATTGTGGATGCACACTCGCTCGAAACACTGGCACCTCATTGACTATGTCATCGTCAAGAGGAGTGACAGACAAGATGTTCGGGTGACAAAATCCATGTGTGGTGCCGAATGTTGGACAGACTATCGTCTTATTGTCTCAAAAATAAACATACGCATCAAACCACCATGCGCCCTCAAGGGGTAAAAGTGAAAAAATCAAACAAACTAAATGTTGCTTGCCTAAACAGCAAACAAATAACAAAAATGCAGCTGTCTTTGAAAATATGCTGGAAGACCGCCTCAAGCCGAATGCTGCAGCTAAACAGGATGCACAAACAGAATGGAGAGCCCTACAGGACATACTATACAACACTGCTATGGAAATCCTGGGTCCAGCCCCCCCCCCCCCCCTTTTCCCCCTCCCGAAAGCATAAAGACTGGTTTGATGAAAATTCCGAAGACATCAACCAATTTCTGGCCGATAAACGTCTTCTCCTCAAAGCATATTTGAATGACCTGAAGTCAAATTATAAAATAATGCCTTCAGTCACATCCGGAGAATAGTATAACAGAAGTTTCGGCACATGCGGGACTTCTGTCTGAGCAATAAAGCTGATGAGATCCAAGGCTATGCTGACAGACATGATATGAAAAACTTTTTCGACTCACTGAAAGCGGTCTATGGGTCCTACATCACCAGGCATAGGTCCCCTCCTCAGTGCAGATGGGGGAACATTGGTCACCGATAATAATGCAATCCTTCAACGCTGGGCAGAGCACTTCAGCAACACCTTAAATGCAACATTCTCCTTCGATGATGAAACCATCAACTGCCTTCCTTAAGTCTCCACCAATGATACACTTGATGACCTGCCAACCATAGTGGAAGTATAACAAAGCCATACAGCAACTTTCCAGCGGTAAGGCACGTGGTCTGGCTCGATCCCAAAAGAGATATACAATTCAGATGGGCCGTGCTAATAGAGCAGCTTCACCAAGTCTTTACAGCCAATTGTGTGGACGAGACCATGCCACAAGATTTCAAGGACTCGTCAATAGTCCACCTATACAAACGTAAAGGAAACCGCCTATCCTGTGACAATCACCGAGGCATCTCCTTGCTCTTAATTGCAGGGAACATGTTCGCCAGAATTCTTCTCAGTCGCCTCACAGCCCATCTCGACCATCTTCTTCCTGAGAGTCAATGTGGCTTCAGAAAAGAACGAAGAACTGTTGACATGATTTTCTCTGCAAGGCAGCTGCAAGAGAAATGTCAGGAACAAAACTCCGAAATGTTCTCCACTTTCATTGATCTTACCAAGGTTTTTGATACAGTCAGCAGAGAAGGACTGTGGAAGATTATGGCAAAATATGGCTGTCCACGAAAGTTTGTTTGGTGCGGCTATTTCATGATGATAATGCAGGCACGAGTTCAGGAAAGTGGTGAGCTTTCTGAGCCGTTTCCTGTCATTAATGGGGTGAAAAAGGATGTGTCATGGCATTTACACTGTTCAGCCTCATGTTTTCAACTATGCCTAAGAGAACAACGACATTGGAATAGACATCAACTACCGCGTGGATGGAAAGTTGTTCAATCTCAGAAGGCTGAATGTTAAAACCAAAACTAACAGCGACACCATCAGAGAGCTGCTTTTTGCTGATGATTGCGCTCTATATGCCAACTCAGAGGCAGACATGCAACACAACAGTTTAGCTTTCTCATATGCCTGTTCCGCAGGTCAGCATGGTCGAATGCGCAAGAACGCGTGTTCTTAAACATCCGTTGTGCTGATGACGAGGTAAACGGTTCAACCCCTACATCGGACATTTGGACTAAAATGTTGACCTGTCGTCCTTGACTTGGGACGTAAATTACAAGTACCTCTGAAGTCGGAGTGGGTTCGCCTGATGACGAGGTAAACGCTCCCAAGACGGCCAGAGGAAACGCTTTAAAGATACTCTGAAGATCTCACTAAAAGCTTTTAGAATTCATCATGACACTTGGGAGACTGCTGTCAAAGACCGAAATTCGTGGCGTACATCATTACGCAAGGGCGCAGTCACTTGTGAAGCAGCCAGGACTGCAAGAGCTGCAAAGAAAAGGCTGGTCTGAAAAACCGCTGCAGGAGATCCTCCGCCTGGAACGTCAAGCATTCTTTGCCCACATTGTCAAATAACATTTCAAGCCAAAATAGGCCTTATTAGACATCTAACAATTCATGGCTCTATACTTCCAACCCCACTGGATGAGATGAATGGTCATCGTCATTCTTGATGGACAAACGTCATACCTATCAACACAAGTGATCAATTTGAGGAACACTGGGAATTCATTTTCTTGTCAAGCAGAGACATTCTAATACAAAAGTATAGCTATTTACATCTTTCGATACCCACAGCAATTTTTGCAGGTAATCATCACACATGCCCAACATGATGTACTGCTCAGGAAAATGAGAAGTCTGTTTATAAGGCAAATGTTGACATATTTAAAACAGTATAACATAGACATTGCAAGAATATATCAACCGATTCTCTTTGGATTTATCTAGATCACATGTTTACGTGCTACAGCAAACATCAGCATTTTGATGAGGTAAAATACATATAGTCAGCAGAGACAATCCGGTAATACAACATTGTGTACACAGGGGACGAAGTATTTTAAAACTAAAGAAAACGAAAAAATAATATATGGGCTAAGTTCTTTGACAAACGTGAAGTCAATATGAAATAAAGAACTCATTTACATTCTTTGACTTAATAAAAAGACTCATCGCTTGTGTTCAAACATTCAGGCTAATTAATAAAATACACTAAATGTTTATAATGCAAGAGGATATTCACTGAAAGTACATGTTTTGTTTCCTTCTACAGCTATGTTGTCAGCAGCAGACATTGGTGATCATTATGCTACCATGTTTTACGTCTCATTGCTTTAAAAAAAACATCGATTAAACAATTTCGATAAGACAAGAGAGGGCTGACAAATTGGCAAAAGGAAGTGCGTGGACGAACGAACCAATGAACGAATAAACGTTATTTTCATGGAAAGATTTGGACACACAGACAGTCTAACATGCTGTTCTTTTTATCTCCAGCCTTTCATATTTTATCTCATGCACACATCACTTATGAGACGAATGAATCAGAGCTCTCACTCTTAAACTTCCTGTGCGTTGATGCCGGGGTAGGTGGCCCATCGCATACAATGGCACTAAACTGAACTTAAACGTCATCCAGAAAATAATGCCGAACTACTGAAAGTAAAATTTCCTTGAAAATCAACATGAGGTTGATGGCAACATCCTGCAAAGGACATTCAACATAAAAAGGCAGATGCACCGTGCCACAGATAGAAGCATGATCATTTAACTAGGTTTATGATGGTTATTTTTTTTTTTTTTTTTGTAGTTTGTTCTGATATAGTGCTCAAATAGATTGTGACTGACTGCGAATGGGTTGATGGTTTTTTAAAAACACATATAGGTTAAAGTTAGTTGCATATCATTTACAGGACGTTGCAGTCAACACCAGCATTTTTTTTTTTTTGCTGTTGTGATCTCTTGGCAAGTTTACGTTCAGTAGTTTACATATAGAAAAATGATGATGATGATAATAATAATAATAATAATAATAATATAGTGGGCAATAATAAAGTGGGCATGTAGTCTGCATCGAGATAGCTTGCGATTGAATGTGTAAGGGTTAATGGTCTCTTTGATTCGTTGTGCAAGGTTGTTCCATAGCTAAGCTTCTGAATACGCTCTGCTTGCTTTATAAAAACAAAACTATCTTAGGCGTGCTGGTCTCCGTGGCCTAAAAGCTTGCAAACGCGATTCGTGAGCCGCTTACCACGCGTTCGAAACACAGCGATGATCGATTTGGCAGCAGATTGTGTCGCGCTGAGGTTTTAACGTGTTGGTATGGGAGTCGGTCGTAATAAAGCAATGGAAAACTACTGAACGTAAAACTTTCCAAGACATCAACAACAGCAGTAAAATAAAAAAAAAATCAAAAAAAAATCGTAGGCTTGGGGACATGTAATATGCTTATTCATTTGCTGTGTATTGCATTACAGTATATTTAAAGAATGGTCAAAGGTAATTTAGAGAACTTTGATATAGGGTCTTGGGAATTAGATCGGTTTTATTTAAAAGTAAGCGTATGCAGAGTGATGGCGGTTTCATGTTTGCTGTAAATTAAATCTACATCCCTCTTCTGAAGTGAACAACGTCGCTTTATGATTGAATTGGAACAGCCTATCAAGCTGGTTGACTGCCACTGCCATCGACGATGAACTGTATTTTCGTGGACTGTGTGGGTGAACATCTAGGAAACATCCAGATGGGAAAATGACTGCCGATTCCATCAGAGATAAACTGGATGTTTCGTGGGGGACTATTGTGTTGACATTCTGGCGGCGGCATTATGCACAGTGTATCTGTGCGGGCTGTTGTTTGTCGAGACTCCTGTCTTTTCCACTTTTCACATTGGGCAGTGGGGAGCGTTTTATGTGATATTCACTGGCACAGGAACGGAGCATAATGGGGACGACCCGTTGCTGTGAAGTTGGAACCGCGACTAACTAACTAACTAACTAACTAGCCTATCAAGATTGTGCAGCAAAAGTCAATATGTGTTTGCATGCAAAAAAGTATAGAATATCTTTCTTGTGATTTTACCAAGGAGATTTTTAATGTTATCAAGTTGATAGACTTATTTTGCTATTTGTTTAACGAATGCTTGAACATGGACTCAAGAGCCAGATATTCTAGTTACATAATACCAAAAGAACTAAAACAAAACAGCCAGAAAGTCACCCGCCAAACACATAATGCCCATGATCTATTTGACAATACTGGACAAATTACTATCTTTAAAAACAGAACAGGAGACAGCAAATTCAGTAGTCAATTGTATCTATAGCTACACATGGGATAGACAGGAATGTTTACATATTATGCGAAGCTGTTTAACGATTTTGTATACATCTTTATTTGACTTCCTTTGTTTCTTTTGCGCAGAATTTGTCCCCATAAGGAATATTTCTCTTTTTCACCTGATGTGACCCATATATCTCACGTCCTTTCCCCACTTAATTGGTTACTGAATTAGCACTGGTATTTGCCCATCAAGTATGATGATGTTCATTCATTTCATCTAGTGGGCTTAAAAGATTTTAACCGTGATTTCTAAAATGACTGACAAGGCTTATTTTGGCTCGAAATTTTCTTTAATAATGTGGGTAAAGACTACTTGACGTTCCAGGTGGAGGATCTCCTGCGATGGATTTTTTTGGGTCCAGTATTTTGTTTCCCCCACAGCTCTTGCAGTCCTATTTGCGTCACAAGTGACTACACCCTTGCGTAATGACGTAAGCCATGAATTTCAACCTTTGACAGCAGTCTCCCAAGTGTCGTGATGAATTCCAAACGCTTTGAACGTTATCTTCAGAGTGTCTTTGAAGCATTTCCCCTGGCCGCCTTGGGAGCGTTTACAACAACGCAAGTCACCGTAAAAAATTCGTTTAGGGGGCCTTGTCTTGCCATTTGATCTTGAGTAGCTTCCTAAGGCAGACTGTGTGGAAGTGGCTTAATTTCCTAGAGTGTCGTTGGTGGAACAGTCCAAGTTTCACAAGCAATATTGCAGTAATAGTGATACAGCAATATTGCCGTTATCAACACCTAGTCACTTCCTTTGTTAACTTAAAAACAAAGGCCGTAAATAATAGGTTGCACAATGTGTTGCTTAACATTTTTCAAGTGGATATTGCAGAGTGAGACATTATATTAAGTGATATTATGAATCCCATTTCAGGTGGCTATTGCAGAGTTAGATGTTACATGAAGTGAATTGATGAATCCTATTTCAGGCTGAAATACACAACGTGCATAATTATGATACTGTTTGAATGTGGGGCATTTGTTATATCATTGTTATAGCAGATACACCACTGAATATTTCTTTCTGTACAACTCTGGTTGTAAATTACTAATGAGGGAAGATCAATGAATCTGAGTGTTCAAAAAGAAACATGCAAAATAAAGAGAAGAAATATCGATAATAAGAAAGATATCAATAAAGAAAACGAGTGAGAGAGAGAGAGAGAGAGAGAGAGAGAGAGAGAGAGAGAGAGAGAGAGAGAGAGAGAGAGAGAGAGAGAGAGAGACAGACAGACAGAGAGAGAGAGACAGAGAGATAATAGGCACATGGTGAGGAGAATGAAAGTTAATTGGTGAATAATACATTGACGGAACTGCATGAGTTGGCAAAACATAGATTGGTTTGCGGGTGAGTTGGTTGGAGGTCTTTACACCAATTAGGGATAAAGGGAAGAAGAAGAAGAAGAAGAAGAAGAAGAAGAAGAAGAAGAAGAAGAAGAAGAAGAAGAAGAAGAAGAAGAAGAAGAAGAAGAAGAACAAGAAGAAGAAGAACAAGAAGAAGAAGAAGAAGAAGAAGAAGAAGAAGAAGAAGAAGAAGAAGAAGGAAAATAATACCAACAGAACTAATCTATGCATGAGCAGCAGCCAACATCCGTGTCTATATGCATGGTGCGTGAAGGCATGGAACAGCGTTGCTTGACCATAGCATAGCAGATTATAACTTAGATTCCCATCACAAAGAAATGTACACATGTCCAGAAACGTGGTATTTTGAGCTACATCTAGACCTTTAAGAAACTGTTGCCACAATTTAAGATGCTATTACTCAACAATCATTTGATTCAAATGGTTAAATTTTGCACATAAACACATAATCATCATTTCGTTGTTGGGGATTTTGGTTTAGTGGTAGCTGACATTTAGTTGCCTTTTTATAAACTCTATTTGTCATATACAAAAACCATGGCAATTATGACAGCTTTCATTAGTATTCAAAAATCTCAGTAGAAATGATTCGCTGTGTAAATTTGATTTTTACATTGCAAGGGGGGAAATACCGAACATGAAAAGTCACATGAAATGTTTCACAATATACATGACAGTTCCTCCCCTTTTTTTGTTTGGAGTATACTTCATAGATATGTATCTCTATATTTTGTTAGAAGTGCGTAATACTGAACTTGCATTAGATGTTGATTGATTGATTGATTTAGGAACAGACATCACAGCATTCGGGCATTCCCATAAGCGCTCCGTCCCCATCCTCAGCAGCCAGCGAAGAGTTCCAACACTAATAGTACCAGTAGCAATCTGATTATATGTCCGTCTCGCCTTTCCTCTGAGCGTCGAGCGTCGGCCAGATCCCCTCGTCACTCCTCGCTGTCGCATTCTTGCCAGACCATGGTGATCCATTTGCTCCACCGAGGTGCACACGTGCTCCCACAAGGCTGCAACCACGTCTTCCTTATCATGCATCAATACTTAAATTTTGCATAGCCAGCCAATCTGTCGGCCTGTTCATACCTCAGCACACCAGCATGCCCCGGACAAAAGATCGAGACGATGCCTGTCACCCGTGACTTCCGAAGCGAGCAAGCCACTCTGCACGAAGCTTGCCTGTCCTCACCCTACTCAGCATGCTTTCTAAGTCAGTTACAATCACGATGTGTGTGTGTATAGTATTCTCAAGCAATTTTAGCTAAAGAAGACAAGACAATTCTCCATGTAACATTCTTCTCTGATGAGACATGGTTTCACCTATCTGGATTCGTTAATAGTCAAAACAATCGTATATGGATGATATGGACGTTGAAAGTCAGTTAGAAGATGTTGTATATGGTATTCAAGGTATCAGAAAGGCAGACGTGGCCGACGTGGACAACAATTTAAAAATTAAAAATTTCTACAAAAAATTCAAAAATTGAATTTATTTTTATTGTTTCCAATTTGAATATTTCACGTAGCAATTTAATGTTTAAATTTTATTGCCGAAATTTTTAATTTTTGAAATTTTATTTTTTCCTTCAATGATAGTGACTTCTAAACATAAGATACGTTTCTTTTTCTGAAATACCTCTTTTATTAGCCGTAATCTGCTCTTAAGCTCTTTTGTGTACCTACCATCTGCTGTTATAAATGACCCCAAGTATATAAAATTATCCATTTGGTTGAGACTCTTCTCTTCTACTTTGATTTTTCTATTAGTGTTGTCAATGCACATCT
The DNA here is from genome assembly GCA_963921405.1 of Cepaea hortensis. Taxonomy (NCBI): domain Eukaryota; kingdom Metazoa; phylum Mollusca; class Gastropoda; order Stylommatophora; family Helicidae; genus Cepaea; species Cepaea hortensis. The sequence continues at coordinate 73,679,720 of OY992881.1, forward strand.
TGCTTATTGTGACCATTTTCCGTCCACATATCCTTACTACTCTTCACCAATTTTCAACATTTATTGTCTTTCTTATTCATCTCATTATAATTCCGAGTAGGCTCATAGCTTTATATTCAACTGTAAAGAAGATAGTTTGTCATTGATATCCTTCTTAGTAGTGACCATAATGGTTGATGATCATATTCATTGTCTAAAAAAGCATCTAGTAGGATAGGGGACAGACGATTTATCTCCAGTAGGTTGGAAAATTTGCCCAATCAGCCGAAAATCGTTCGTGGCGTAATCAACGAGAATGTTAGTGTTAAGTGAAAACGTTTAAAGTCAGTTAGAAGATGTTGTAGATGGTATTCAAGGTATCAGAAAGGCAGACGTGGTTTGAAGAAAGACTGACTTCATAACAGACACTGTTGGTTGTTTGTAGACTTGTATCTATTGCGGCTGTGAAATGACACAGTGAGATAGAGGTGGACAAAGTAAGAAATGTTATTTTAGGTAGACTTCGAGAAAATCCTTGTATTGTTGAGAGCTGGAAGAGAGGTTAGTGTAGCAGACATTGTGGTATGGAAAGTTGAAGATATCAGCCATGGGAAATGGCTCTTTGCTGACGAATACTCAGATGATATGGAAACTACCCCAGGTGGAGCCACAGACTGCGTTGCCATAAATGTTGTTATGACTGTTTCATTGGAGCTCATGTACAACGAATGTTTGGAGTTCTTGGTGCTGTGACATGGAAAAGTTGTGAAGCTATCTATGAAAGACAGAGACAAATTGTGTTAGAAAGAAAAAAAAAACCAAGAGTGTGAAGAGATGAGTGATTAGTCTGTATAAGTGCTTCTTTAGCAGATACTCTGGACTGATAAGTTGAATCTTTAGGTAATGTTAAGAGGGGAAAGTGCTGACGTTGATGACTGTGAATTGTAAAATGTCTTTTCAGATAAAAGTTCAAGACACGTTTGATATAACTACGGAAGAAACATTTTTCCTACTTTGTATAAGTTTAGACGAGATATTTATTAGTTTGGTTGAGATTCTTCTTGTTTTGGCCAACATTTTTCCCAATTTCACTAACATATTTTCTTATTTCGGTCGACATATTTCGTAGTTTAGTCCATGATTTTCCAATTTGGTTAACATATTTTACAATTTTTTATAAGTTTGGTGTAAATCGTTCTTTACTTGGCCAATATGTTTTCTCATTAGGTTAACAAATGTTCCTAATTTTTATAAGTTTGGATGTGATATTTCTGCACTTAGCCAATATTTTCCCCATTTGGCTAACAAATTTGCCTTTTCTTAAAAAAAAGTTTGGATGAGACAGTTCTTTACTTGGTCAATATTTTCCCAGTTTAGTTAACACATTTTCCTATTTTTTACAAGTTTGTTTGAGATATTTCTGTATTTGGCCGACATTTTCCCCATTTGCCTAACAAATTGTCCTACTTTTTATAAGTTTGGCTGAGATATCCCTCTTTGTCCGATATTTTTTTTCACATTTGGTTTACAAAGTTTCCTACTTTTTATTATTTTGGCTGAGCTATTTTTCTCTTTGGCCAATATATTTTGTCACATTTGGTTAAGAAAGTTTCCTACTTTTCATAAGTTCGGTGGAGATATTTATACGTTTGGTTGACATATTTCTGTATTTACCCAACATGTTTATTACTTTGGTTCATGTATTTTCCTACTTCGGTCGACATGTTTCTTATTTTGACCAATTTTTTCCCCATTTGGCTAGCACATTTTCCTACTCTTTATAAGTTTGGCTAAGATATTTATTACCTGGCCAATATTTTTCCCTACTTTTTATAAGCTTGGTTAAGATACTTCCGTATTTGACCGAACTGTTTCACATTTTGGCTGACAAATTTTCCTACTTTTTTATAAGTTTAGTTGAAATATATCTCTCTTTGGCCGATATTTTTCACATTTGGTTAACAAAGTTTAATACTTTTCATAAGTTTGGTGGAAATATTCATAAATTTGGTCGACATATTTCTGTATTTGGCCAACCATTTTATTACTTTGGTTAACATATATTCCTATTTTGGATGAGATTGGCCGAGATATTTCTGTATTTGGAAGACATTTTCCCGTTTGGTTAACAAATGTTCCTACTTTTTATACGTTTGGTTGAAATATTTCTTAATTTGGCTGACCCCCCCCCCCCCCCCCCCCGGTTTCCTACTTCTTATAAGTTTGAACGCAATATTTCTTTACTTGGTTAACACATTTTCCTAATTTTTATAAGCTTGGCCAATATTTTTCACCTTTGGTTAACAAGGTTTCCTATTTTTGATTAGTGTGGTCGAGATATTTGAGAGATTGGATGAAATATGTTATTACTTGGCCAATATTTTTCCTCTTTGGTTAACAGGTTTCCTACTTTGCATAAGTTTGGTTGAAATATTTCTTTACTTGGCACATATTTTTCACCTTTGGTTAACAATGTTTCCTATTTTTTTTTATAAGTTTGGATGAGATATTTCTGTATTTGGCTGACATTGGTCGCATTTGGGTGACACATTTTCTTACTTTTTATAAGTTTGGTTGAGTTATTTCTGAACTTGGTCAATATTTTCCCCATTTTATTAACACATTTTCCTACTTTTTATAAGGTTGGTGGCGATATTTATAAGTTTGATCAATATATTTTCCCAATTTGCTAACATATTTTCTTTTTTGAATGTTGAAGTGTTATATAGAACCTGTACTTTTGTCTGGATGTGAAATGTGGCATTGAGCAGACACATTGAAAAACATATATTGACCTTGGAGATGTGTTTCTGGAGGAAGATCCAAAATCCCGTATGTACAGACAGAAGAATTAATGACAGTGTGAATGCCTAATCTGAGTCGTGAAAACTTCGGTTGCAGCTCGTGACATGTCATGTTACATGATCCGCCTAAGTCGCGACATTTTGTTGTGTTCATGTGTAATATTATACATCTGATAAGCTGCGCTAACCATTCATGGCTGTATTACCCGATAGCTGTTAAGTAAAAGGTACACCTACCTTGATTGGTATCGGTGATAACATCTTTCCTCTATCTCTACGAGACCGATCTAGTCGGAAACTGTGTTGCATTGGTTATAGTTGTGTATACTACGTTCAAAACTACCTTATGTTGTATTGAGGCCGGGATGTCCTTTGGTGTTACTCGATGCCCTTAGCACTACATGGATATAGAAAATAGAGAGTAGGGAGACCATTTTAGCCTTCGGATGAGTTATTGATGAGTTAGTGGAAGCACTCTTACTTATACATGTTGGTCATCGCGAGTTATGTCACCTGGTTCGACAACCGACATGCCACCCTTTTTCTGTAGTATCTCTCTTAGCAACGTGTCTCGGCTGTATTCTAAAACATGTGACCTGAAGCACCGCCATCTTTGACCGAATGTAAACATTACCCCCGTGTACAGGGTGTATCCTTATGCGTATGACCGGATGCAACTCAAGCCTTGACCAATTGTAGCTATTAACAACGTGCCTGGATGTATCGCTTAAACACATGACCATGTGACTGCCTGTACACCATCACACAGCCCGAGGACGAGTCGTGTATCTCTAACACATCGCCCTTGGTATGACGATTGTGTTTAAATCCCATCCACTACAGACAGTAATAACCACAATTATAATATACAATCAATTACCTTACAATAGATATATAACGGAACAATCCAAAGCCTTCTGACGATCGGATCCGTGAATATGCATCGAAATTGTTGAAGGTAGACCTCATATCCTCTATACTATACAATTTGACTGACTGTTCATTGTCACATAGCCGAGAACGATACTTGTATCTCTAGCACATTGCCAATGGTATGATGCTAGTATTTACGTTCCAGCCACTGCAAATTGTAATAACCGATATTATAAAATATAATCGGTCACATTTCATTAGATATATAATGTAAAACCCAAGTACTTCTGACGATCGGATTCTTAAGTATGATTCGTTGCCCTCCAAACCCGTGCCGCCTCTTCATTTTTCGCTTTACACTGTACAAATACTATTTTTAATATTACTTAGGAATTACAGTTTGCCATTTTAACTATACAAAACTGGAAGCAGTTACGTATCCTAACGTATGAGCTTTGAAAATTGCTTGTCTTAAGGTTTGTTGTTACGACACATAAGCGATATAAGAAAGAATTTCAGGTTATGAACTGATCATCAACAATTATGCACCACATGTACCTACCATACTACTACATACTACTTACTATGACACACGTATTTTCCTCGCGAGCTAATTAACTGGACCTGGCCATGAAGTTATTCTTCTCTACATACAGACACACACAGTCAGTAGGAGGATACATACTGACATCCCATCACTGTCACCTGCGGCCGAATACAGAGAAAAACCACTATACATATATACAGATATACACAGACACGCATACATCCGATAGCTAGACAGTTAACCAGATAGATAGAAGGATTTAATCACACTGGCCGTCACACACGCACGCACGTACGCACGCACACACACACACACACACACACACACACACACACACACACACACACACACACACAGTCAATAGTCAGTCAAAGTACTGGTATCACACCAATGTCACACAAGAACGGAAACAGAGTCGGAGAGAGAGAGATAGAGAGAGAGATAGAGAGAGATAGAGAGAGAACGAAAGAGAGAGAAATAGAAAGAGAGAGAGAGAGCGAATCATACATGAAATACCATTCATACCCTCTGCCACGCCGACCTATGAGCCGTACTCTCAGTTACCCCACCATTGGGCCATACACCCAGATACAGCGACCATCGGAAGCACTTCAAACGACGCCTAGAGCACCACCTAGCACAGTGACACACTCGACCAACATCACACTACCCCACTACACATTAAGATTCACACCTGTCGCATGGTAAGGAACTCACTAGTCGCCACAGTTACACATTGGTGATATCCCACCACAGGAACCTATGACCAACTAGACACCCCCACACGCTGCCGACTGTAAACCTTACCAACGAAAGAGCACCAGGATTCGAACCTCTCATCTCCACACAGTGCCTATTGTATCCTTAATCATAAAACTACTGATAAACTTAACACCCCACCAGCTGTCATCATCACAACTAATTATCAAAAATATAACAAATATATTTTCTACCCCTCGACCTCCCCACCGAGACTCGAACCCGACACCCACGACGACAAGCAGGACCATCTTTAATGGTTTCTTTAAGGTTTTTTCTTTAACGATATGATGCGGTATGATGATATTGTTTGGAAGCACTGATCTAGATACGCTTCCACTCATCAACCCCTTAACAACGAATATCATTAAGCCACACCCACTATAACTAGTACTATACTACCTACCCATGTCACGTATTTTATTGGGTTCAAACCCATCCACCCGCCCCTTCGGCCGCCCGACCACCGCGCTGTCCTTCGCCCGACCCCACGCTCCCCCTCCCCCCGCCCGACTCATTCATTTACACATGCGGGCATTCTTCATTGTTGAGGTTGTGGAGTGTTGTAACTGTTGTTATGTGATAACCATTATACTAGCTGGGAATGGTACGTGCCAGCTGCAGACGTCAATACAAGAGGGAATCTATTGAATTCTTTACCACGGATGACAACTTGTAAAATAGCTGGGGGTATGGACAATACAGAGTAATGTGAGGGCCAGGTGACATGTGCCGCCTCGGTTATCTCATCGACCTCAACCCGCACACATCCTTTAAAAAAAAAAACTAAAACGGCTATCTGATTAATAGGACCAGCTGTCACGCATAATTTACATCGATTTTAACAACCGACAGACAAAAGCGATGCATCAACAACAACAAAAACATATTGATCTCGGAAACACATTAACGGAAAGCGTGGAATGATGTGGACGGCAATCCACGTCTTTCCACGAACTTGCGCGACGTTTCCATCCTCTAGTACTACTCATGGATGAACTAATAAGAATTATCATTCATGAAATAATAATAGACACGTTGCAGAAGATATTTGACAATAGGAAGCGACTGTACAATCATGTTTTGAAGTCCGTGGTCGAATTTTCCAACACCTGCTATAATGAATACTTCATTCGTATTTTCCAGCTTCCCCAAAACAGCATTAGACCATAATAGTAACTATTGTAACTAACTGAATGAATGCTTTAGCACATTGTTAATGACGTCGAGTATTTCATACTTTCAGATTTGTTCTACACACAAAGTGCAATGAGACTTTTAAACACCCGGTATATTTAAATTTTAAAGATTTATCTCTTTGCATTAGCTTATATTAAATGGCTTCTGCAGTATTCACCCGACGAGATGCAGCGAAATTAGTTAGTTAGTCGAGGTTCCAACTTCACGGCAACGGGTCGTCCCCATTATGCTCCGTTCTTGTGCCAGTGAATATCACACAAAATGCTCCCCACTGTTCGATGTGAAAAGTGGAACAGACAGGAGTCTCGGCAATCTAACAGCCCGCATAGCTACGCGGTGCATAATGCCGCCGCCAGAATGCCAACACAAAAGACCTCAACGAAAACCACAGTTCATTTTCGATGGAATCGGCAGTCACCAGAAAGACCTCATTGTCTCGGTTTTCTCACATGGCTCTGTCTCTATCCGCAGGGCGACCCGGCGAAAGCGTCGCATTAAGCACGAACTCCGTAGCTCCAGCGCTGACTCCAAGGAGTCTCCTGAAAAATGCACTCGTGAACCGAAAAGGCAAATCAATCAATTCAGCAACAGCCGGTAGCCATTGTTCCGAACATAAGACCTTTGTTGTGAATTGGATTGATATTTTATGACATGTATGACCAAATATCATCATTTATGTATAATAAATTATGAAAATAAGGGCCATTTTCTCTTTGAGAGTTTTCTTGTCGTAGTAAAATTGTTTTAAATTAGCAACCATAGATTAAAATTTATTTAGTTGGTAGAGGAGAGACAAGGTACCACCAAGAGGATATTTTGGATATTCAGTGAACATTTTCAGTGGTTTCCTGGATGTATTCCTTGGTTCTCTGAAACTCTATTTATGGTCTCAAGACTGAGCCAGTAACAGCTAAATTAATTATAACGGGCAGGATCACATTGAGAAAGAGGAACTTAGTATCCTTTCTCTCTTTGGGGTAGTTCTAACAATTATACATCCGACAAGTGTGGGGGGGGGGGGGGGCTCGTCCGGGATTTGTTTAATCAGAAAGTAGGATAGAGCAGGTAGGAATAGTAACATTCACTTAGTCAGAAGTTATCATATCGTCAGATATAGGTAATTTTAACTTGATCGATTTAACTAGACATTTGTGCTTTGCTTAAAATCTATTCTCCAAGGATACAAGAGTAACTACATTCAGAGAAGACAAGTAAAAGGTAAGAATGGCAGACACAGCTAGACTGAGGAACCTGAGGAACCAACAAACATGAGAGCCGAAATCTTGCCAAAGAGGTCACCTCAGACAAGTGCAAGGCCCAGAACACTTCGGATGAAGTCACAGTGACAGTGAATGAAATCAAGGCTGTGCTTCGACGTTAAAAAAAAAAACAGCGCTCCAGGGCCAGATGGCATACGATACGACGACATCAATAGGTGTACCGATAACGAGCTAAAGAAACTAGCAGACATGTACAACAACAGTATATAGAGTGCTAGCATCAAGGAGGAGTGGTTACACAGCTATCTGATTACCTTGCCGAAGCCTGACAAAGACCACCCACAAATTCAGGGATATCGAGTTATAACCATGCATAATACAATAAGCAAGCTTCTGGAGAAGTTAATTGCCAGGAAAATATCAAGACAGCTAGAGAGCCAAGGTGTTTTCCCACCTACCCTAGGTGGGTACCGTCCAAAAAGAGAAACCTGGACCAATGCGATACCTTCTTTATTGTCCAACCATTGAAGACAGAATACAAGTCTGCAGAGCACGCGCCTACCTCAGAGGTAACGCAAACACACAAGAAAAACTGCACAGTGAAATTATGAAGATGAAGGGCAGCAGGTTAAAAAGAGGACGGTCTTGGATGGGTCAAGCCGAAGACATTCTTCAACAGGTGTGTTCACTTGAGGACTTAGAACCTGGCGAGGAGTAGGTACAAGTGCCAACAGATTTCTGCACATTCTTTTTAGTTTGCATCCAACTAGGCAGAAAATGCAGACATGAAAACCCGGCTGCTGTGGGAGCGGAAGTACAAGCGTTGATTTTCGAGAATTCGCAAGACGGTGCTGCTGTCATTTACACAGATGGGTCGGTCGTCCGGCACGTGAGAAGCTCATGGGTCTTTACAGCTCAGGCCAGAGGGATAATTGTGAAGGAGGACTCTAGTGCTTTTGCTGAGACCACATATAGCGTGACTGTGGAAGTCATGGCAGTAAGTAAAGCAATAACATGGCTCGAATCACAGACATTCACTAGGGCATGTTTCCTTAGCGACTCAATGAGCATGCTCAAGAGGATAGAGATGGGGTGGATCCGAAGAGAATGGTTGCTGTCTCTGGAGCGGTCTCGGCTGGCAAAGATTAGTTTCATCTTCGTGCCAGGGCATGCGGGATTACATGGGAATGAGCGGCTGACAAGCTCGCAGGTAAGGCTACTGTGGAGGACGGACACGCCATGGATAAGACTGACATTCTGAATACTCTACGAGAAGTAAGACTTTTGCGAGAACCAAGTGATGTCTGTGAATCTACAACCATGGCCAGACTGCGAGAACAGCAAATAAAAAGAGGGGTGTCCAAACAAGAACACTACGCAGGAAGCCAAAGAAGACTGATAAACCAAGACAGAACTGGTGTCGTTAGCCGCTACACACTGCGGGATTTGTTGAGGAGGGGATCTGAGCACTTATGGATTGAATGGTTCGATGTGCAATGAGGATGATCTGTCGACTAACTAACTAGCTAACTATATCCACTTACCAAATTTTTCTTGGGAAAGGCTCACTTACTAACGTAATATAAAATATAGCATTGTACTTTCCTTCATGTTGATTGAATGGCTTCAAACCACTTCGGTGGCATTTTTCAGGATGTGGTTTGGATTCGGTTTTCCAAATGCGATGTAAGCTGATGCTTTCCTCCTTTTCTAGAATAAGTTTTCTTGGTTTAGCTGTTTTCTGAGAAGCTTTCACTCCCTGAGATGCATCGGATCTTCTCCTGTCCCGTGCGAGGTTGATGTAAACAGAACGTTTTTCCGGCGGCATGCTGTATTTATTTCAGTTCCTTCCTGCTGGCGCTTGTGACGTCGCAGCCAATCTAAAGCGTTCTTTCATCTTGTCTTCAGCGCAATGTCGTTGTTGGTTCGTGTTGTCGTAAAATGAGTTTGTAGTGGAGGAAATGTTAATCGTGCTTTTGACGGTGGTGAGAATTATATCACACAAGTATTTAGGTTAAGTTAGAGACATGCACCGGTCTCTGTGGATAAGGGCTTGCGAACGCGGTTTGTGAGCCCGTATACCCGGGTTCGAAACACGGCGGTGCTGGTTTTTTCGAAAAAAGGTATAGGAGCCGGTCGTTCAGAAAGCAATGGCAAACTATTGAACGTAAAATTTGCCCAAGAATCGCGAACAGCGAAAATGCTGGGGTTGACTGCTACGTTCTGTGAAGGACATGCAACTTAATTTTTCTTTTTTTAGAGACATGCGTTGAGAAAAATTATGATACTGTGTATATGGATGAAACATGGATCAGTGCTGACCATACAAGTGGTAAGGAACGGCAGTCAGTAGATAGAACGATAACGCGAAAAAGTAACAACGGACAATGCATGGCAATAACCCATACAGGTAGCAGACATAATAATTAGTAGAGCTTTCAAAGTGTCCAATGTTACGACACTTTCAAATTGTGCACTGTTAAGACACTTTGAAACGATGCTTTATGAATATAAAGAAAAATTATCATTTAAAGAGAAATATAACTATTGGATAAATAATTGGTTGTGTTTCTTCAACAGTAGGCAGTCTTCAACTTACTAGACTTGTCCAATTCGGAAAAATGTAAGAATAAGACTGAGTGATTCAACAAACATTATTGCTGGTTATTTCTTAAGTATATCTGCAAGATGGAATCATTGTAAATTTTCTGATAATAATTGTATAAACTGCCTAGACGACAATTGTGGTACGCTTTTGTCTCGTCAAAAGTGCGCTGTTTGTGCAGTTACAATAAATTATATATTGCTGTTGCAAAATAGTTACGTAGTGTAAACACTGCAAATAAACATGTCGTTTTATGAGAACTACAGTAGCTACATAATTATAGATTACAAAGTGACAATGACATGGTGACTATAAAGACATGCAAACATTCATTGTGATTGGTGCAATGGTTGATAAGATAAATGATGTTTGAAGGCACATACATCTAAATAGTAAATTATTTCAGTAAAATGTTGTTGCGAAACATTACGAGGAGGATAGAAAAGAAGCTGTGGAAATGTGGTTTCTGGAGACGATGCAAAGAATTCCATGGGCAGACAGAAAAACCAATAACCAATTCCTACAAGAAACAAATAAAAACCGTAAACTGATTAGTGAAATTAGACGTAGACAGTCAACATTTTTTGGACACGTTATGGGAAGAAATAACTTGGAGAACTTGATGACAACTGGCAAGATTGAGGGAGAAAGAACAAGGGGAAGGCAGAGAAGTAAATACCTGGATGGCTTGGCCACATGGTATGGTTGAGACTAGAAAACAGAGCTGATCCACGACTCTGGTTATCGTGTGAGATGGCGAAACCTGACCGCCCACGCTTATCGAAGTGATGGCGAAAAAAGAAGTTAGAATATGAATAACAAAGAAATACAGTGACATTGCAGAGATGGCAAAGATTTAATATGAGAACCATCTTTTCCTGTGATGTAGTGTTTCAATTAAGAGAATCACATGCGCTGGAGAAACCATATCTCTCATGAGTTATTTGCATATTATCATATCAATAATTTTGCATGGGCTCAGTATTGTTGAACTAAACATATTTGTGGTGAGTAGACCACTATTGTGTTTCTAACAAACATATTCATGTGTATGTCTATGTATGTGTGCATGTGTGTGTGTGTGTGTGTGTGTGTGTGTGTGTGTGTGTGTGTGTGTGTGTGTGTGGTTTGTGTGTGTGTGTGTGTGTGTGTGTGTGAGAGAGAGAGAGAGAGAGAGAGAGAGAGAGAGAGAGAGAGAGAGAGAGAGAGAGAGAGAGAGAGAGAGAGAGCTTTTTTGGGATTATGTTGTCAAGAGAATGTTAGCAGACGTACATCGCGTGGAATACCGATAGCGCGTGATGCCGTTGTGAAAAGTGGCCATGAATGAACGACGTATCTTGATTTCGATGAACATTTCAAGGTTAAAGGAAAGAGGAAGTAAAAAAAAAAATGCTTTGGAAACCAGAATAGAATAGCGTATTCAAAAAAAAAAAAAAATGTATCAACCCGGTTAAACCTGTGTCGTGTGGATAACATGTCCAGTGATGATGCACGATCCTAGCTCTTTAACTCACTGAAGCATTGCTGGATATGCAAAAATGCAGATTGCCGAGACCTTCGCTAAATGGAAACTAATTTAAAGTGGGATCATGTCGTACTCTGCCTTATTTATGTCTTTATTTGTAGATATTGATTTTGCTTGTAGGTATTGATTTTGCTCTAGCCAACATGAACAACAGGTGTTTAAAAATGTACGGTTGTAGGAAATGTGATTCTGCAACTCTGGACACAGTAAGCCACATTTCCTTCATTGTGGTCTTGGCGTTATTTAGATGTTAAACTAGTGGATTGTTTGTTGTGTGACAATGTGTGCTTATGCTTGTCCAACTTTCTGTCAAACGTTCCAGACTACAAGTGACCTCTAACGTCTTCCTAATTTAAGCGGCAATGTCTTGGCCGGGTACTCGACCAATCATTTAGCTTGCATTTGAACTAAGCAAATATAAATTATGATGTCATCCAGACCCAGTCTAGTGCACTTCCCTCCAGGGCGTGGTAACAAAGGTGTCCATTCATAGGAAACTGTAAGGACGCCAGATATTTATGTCACAAAATTAAAGATGCTTGCAAATCTGCAAACTGACGGGAAAGACTTGAAAGGAATGAACATTATAAACACCAAACCGGCATATAAACTGATAATAAAGTCGGCTCAAACCAACCAACAAAGAGAAGTCTGCACCAGGGAACTGTAATGTCTCTAGACACATTTTCTCTTTATAATGAAATAATTATTAGACATTTAGAAAAAACTGAGAGCAATGGAAATTAGGGACATATGACCAATATAGTAATAATAGAATGCCTCTTTCAATCCTGTAGGACTATAGAGTTGTGCGCCGGAAAGGCACTGGCGACTGTAAAGTGTCACCGCTGTTAAACGGTACTGAAGTGAACTTTCCCAGGGCACAAGCCTGGACAATGGAATGCAGAGAACCAGCTGTTACACAGTAGCAAGTTCCCCCTCTCCACGTCACCGATGTTGACCAAGGGAAAGGCAGTAGCCAATGCAAGTTGGCATCGGCGCCATCGCAGGAGTTGCCAGAACTATGTTGCTTACAACATAGGACTGCCTTAGGGACTCCATCTCTGGATTTGTCCTAAGAGTTTATTCCCGGAGTCTTTCCCATTTGGGTATACCCACAAGGCAGAAGAAGTTTGAAATTTAGTTTCCTCTCTTAGAGGGGATACCAACCAAGGCTGACGAGCCTCCTCTGCCCCGGAATCATTAAGGAGGGAAGTCTACCAATCTTTCTTCCTGGTAGTGACCATATTGATCCTCTGCCCACCGTCGCTGAGTTTAAACCATAACCAACAACTATCTATAGGCTGCTCCCAAGTCCGATCCACGTCAAGTCTGCTCCCGTGGCTTCACGTTACCATGTTTGGGGGGCTAAACGGGTACTCCACCTTGCCTGAGGGTGTCCTGTAGGCTTGCGGAGGGAAGGAGGCGCCTTACTTCTCCTTTGATAGGGGACACCCATACCCCGCTACCCAATGACTGTCAGGGTGCGGGTTTGGTATGAATGGAACTCACATCTGCACGAGTGCGTAAGTGCGTGAAACACGTTTTTTGACGAGTATCAGGAGAAGAGAATTCTCGGGTTGAACTTGGAATACGAGAACTTGGATCACGGTCGTGGTGGAACGTGTTGAGAATGGCACAAGCCGAGTGACGTTTGTATAATATATTTTAGTTGTGAGTGATAGTCTCGGTGCTTATTTTAGTTGAGAATAACTGCGCAGCTAGATGCGCGTGAATACTTAATCGTAAATTTGAAGCCGCGAAATAAATGATGAAAACAGCGTAGACTTCTGTTATGTCCTTCAGTTAAACTTGTGACGTTGGCACGAGAGTTGAAGAGAGCGAGTGGCTTGCAAACATAGACAAGCAAGGTTTGATAGAAAAGTACTCAGAAGATAGTAAATCATGGCGCGGAGATCGTTAGCCATTAAATACGGAGCGCAGAAATAGCGCCATGAGAAAATTCCAGCCATGGATCTGACTTGCCAGTGGAGTGACAGCGAGTAGTCGCGAGCCTAAGCGGCGGCCTAAAAGTTATGTCCATGACAATGACCGATATAAGATTTGCATTATTTATCAGAGATATATAAATAGGATCTGCTGTATTTAAAAGATGTGGTTTTTTTTTTTACGCAGTGAGCAACTAGGATTAGAGCTAACCTGTAAGAAAACATAAATTAAGGGCATGACAGAAATACAACAATACGATATCCAACTAAATTCTTTCGACCGCCACACGTTGAGCAACCGGTCACAGCAATCAACCCGTGTTAGTTTCTGTTCACATGTCAGCAGGCGCGGGACCCAGCGGGCACACTCTTTTCTCATGTTCAGTCTGTTGTGTAAAATTCTAGAAACTGTACTCTTACTCACTTTTGCTGAACCCGATATCTCTGCAATTGTCATTTTCCTATTCTGGTCTATGATTTTCTTCACCTTTGCAGCATTTGCATCATTGCACTCTGAGGACGGTCGTCCTGATCACGGTAGATCAGCAACTTGGGAACGGCCACACTTAAACTGCAAACACCATTTTTTTTACAGAAGCATACGAAGGACAGATTTCCTCAAACACTGGTACTACCTCCCTGTGTATTTCTGTATGTGTTTTTTCCCTGTATCAACAAGAATTTTATCACAGTCCTGGCCGTCTGATTTCTCCATTGTTCCGACAAACCGTTGGATATGTAGATCTGGTCAATAGGGTGTGTTGTGCCATGCTCCATATCGGGAAAACCAGTGGAGGAGGGAAATTCATAATTAATATGTCAATTTCAAATTAAATGAGCTATACATGTGCTAAATTTCAATTTTTTTTTCCGCCTACTCCTTCATGGTCAGGCTAAAGACTTATGAGAAGCCCCTTGTATATTTTTCAACATTCTAACATCCAATGGCAGATGCCTTGGACAGATTGGAATAAGAATCGGCAATGCAAAAGTAGCCTTTTGCAAGATGAAAAACATATTCGTAAAATGTGTCAATAGAAAGCGTGTTAATATGCAGTATTAGCCTATAATCTAAAATAATAATCAGGCTACGACATTGACAAGCCTAGTACTGAAGGCATGGATCGTGCCAAGTTTATTACAAATGAGCAAATTGTGGCATCCCTACGACCCACAGACGGGATTGTGGAATAGAAGTAACAGATGAGAAATCAGCACACACCGGGCTAAAAATGAAAACACAAATTGCAACTAAAGAGTTTGCTGCTATGGGTGTGTGATGCGATTGCGCCATCACATGTTGTCGGCCTGTTGCACGGAGCAACAGATGGTCAGACTTGCTCTCACTTTCACATGTTGTAGGCCTGTTGCATGGAGCAACAGATGGTCAGACTTGCACTCACTTTCACATGTTGTCGGCCTGTTGCACGGAGCAACAGATGGTCAGACTTGCTCTCACTTTCACATGTTGTAGGCCTGTTGCACGGAGCAACAGATGGTCAGACTTGCTCTCACTTTCACATGTTGTAGGCCTGATGCACGGAGGAACAGATGGTTAGACTTGCTATCACTTTCACATGTTGTAGGCCTGATGCACGGAGGAACAGATGGTCAGACTTGCTCTCACTTTCACATGTTGTCGGCCTGATGCACGGAGGAACAGATGGTCAGACTTGCTCTCACTTTCACATGTTGTAGGCCTGTTGCACGAAGCAACAGATGGTCAGACTTGCTCTCACTTTCACATGTTGTCGGCCTGATGCACGGAGGAACAGATGGTCAGACTTGCTCTCACTTTCACATGTTGTAGGCCTGTTGCACGGAGCAACAGATGGTCAGACTTGCTCTCACTTTCACATGTTGTCGGCCTGATGCACGGAGGAACAGATGGTTAGACCTTCAAGAGCGCAGGCGCCAAACCCGCGTCCAACCGTGCTAATGATGTTATCAGCACAGACAACTATCAACTTCACTAACTCACCTTCTACATGGGATTAAAGAATATTCTATATTAGTTATATGCGTCGGGTGGAAACATCTAGAAAGAAGAGAAGAGATAATCATATTCAGGTCTACAAGAGCACATTGAAATCTTAAAGCAGTCCGCATCCCAAATTCAACATACAACGTGTTCCTCCGTATGGTATGTAGGGCATATACGTTATTGAGCCTCGAACAAAAATTTTGTCTAGACAGGACTCTCCGATTACAGTTCTGGTCTTCATGAGCCTCAGTTAAAAACACTCTGGTTCAATGGCTCAAAATAATACTGATTATCATTTCCGAGACTGTTAAAGAGCGTTTGTGGCAATATTAGAAGCAATCTCTCATTCCACAACATACGTATACAATTAAGGATGAATGAGAATATGGAAAAATAAAACTTCACCGCACTGATGGCGCTTACAATTCTTGATGCATAATTACGCAATTAGAATTGCCATCTCACAAAGCGAATACAATCTGGATTCTAAACGATTGTAAAATCCCAAGTTGACGCCACAACTTAGCACCAATTCACCAGCGATGGGATCATACACGTGTAGATAACAACCTTGAGACTTTCTGGAGTCATATTCTCCGAAATGTATCGACCTTGTGACACGTCGCCATAGACTTTCAGCCTTTGTGGAGACTTATAGCGTGACACCCGTGTAAGATACCAACAGTTTGCTGATACCACATGCACGGACACCATACTTGCGCAATACAGATGGGAATTTCAATTGCCGGTAAAGATGGACATCAAGCGTGAATGCAGATATTACGTAATATGACGATTACGTCTCGTTTGCATGGTGTAGGTCGGTCAAGTGATACTAACAAGTGAAATTTAGAGTCCAGAGTGAAAGTGAGCGTGGAGTTAAAGAATACTGGATATAAGGCGTCCACGTAACTACGCAAAGTGAAAAGGGGAGAAAAGAAAACGAAATAACATAATGGACGAAAACAATATACAAATACAGGGCCTTGCCAACAGCACTAAGACGCAACCACAGTTATCCTACCAGGGAATCCTTCCGGCGGGATACCACAACCTAATTTTTTTTCCGATTTTCAGTAAGAAGTCTAACAACCGAATTCTTGGCAAATGTAGGTAAATATATACACTTCTTACCATTAGTGTCGTCTGTACCGAGAACCTGCTTTCGTTTCTGTTAATGTTTATTCTGTGAAAACTTGACTCTTGGGGATTTTCTTTGTTTTTTCATGTTCGTATTGTTCCAGCTTTTACGTTTGCTGTGTCACTGTGTTTTCTCATTGTTGCATGTGATTATTTTGAGAAATTAAACATTATCAAAGCTACGAGAATGCTTAATCTATTCACGTATATGATATACATTGAATATTCGATCTACATGAGGCCGGAGTTCACGGGAGACTGACCATGCAAGAGAAATCTCTGATGGTAGGAAGTCTATTGAGAACAGTTCAAAATAACTTCGATTGTTCGGACCAACACACTGCAAATACCTACCATCCTTAGTGTAAACCACTAGGAGGAAGCATAGTGTTATCAGTTCACCTTTTCAGTCCGACGGTGACAAGGTGAGACGGAGGGGGGGGGGGAAGAGAGGAGAGAGACAGAGATAGAGACAGAGAGAGATAGTAAATGAGGGGAACTTAGATGGAAGACACTCTATGATGTGTGCACGAACACGGTAGAGGTGTTAGAGAAAAAAGTCTGCAAAGCCACAAGGTAGTGGCTGGAAGTGCCACCAGATCTGTCGGATGTAGCGTTGTACTCAAAGAAGTCAAAACTTGTGCTTCCGTTCAAGTCTGTTGTCGAGGAATGCAAAGTTGGAAAAGCAAGGCTCTCAATGATGCTGCGGGAGTTCCAAGATGAAATATTGAGCTACTCCCAGCCGACGCCCAGGACAGGAAGAAAACTGAAGCTTGACGAGGCGGTCAAATCGGCGCAAAAGTCGCTCCAGCTAAAGGAAGTGATGGGACATACCCAGTCCAAAAGACAAGGCTTTGGCTTCCAAAACAACACGCAATGGTGGTCAAAGTGGCCATCCAGTGCAGAGACACGGTAGTCAAGAAGGTTGGCGAAGGCGAGGACGAGAAGCGAGTGCAGAAAGCAATGCAGCAAGCCCAGCAAGGGCAGTAAGTGTCGTGGGAGAGAACTCTGCAGAAGTCCCTCTCGTGGAACGACATATGGCGCTTTCCGTCATTGAGTGTTGAGTTGAGTTAAGAACCGACATCACTGCACTCATGATATTCCCATACGTGCTCCGACCCCTTGTTCAACAGCCAGCGAAGAGGCATACTACTAATCGTTCCTACCGCTATCTGATTAAAGGTTCTCCTGGTCTTCCCTCTCAGGTTTGAGATTCTTCCACAACCCCTGCCGACCCTCCGCAATCTCATTCTTTCCACATATGGGTTCTCAATCTGTTCCTCCGCCTTCTCCACCTGGTCCCACAAGCGCACGACCACCTCCCCCTTGTCCATAGGCAATGTGCCGCCAAGAGGTGCATTCCCTGCTAGCCTATCAGCCTGTTCATTCCCCGCACCTCCGCATAGCCAAGGCAAAATATCCATACAATTCTCGCAATCTGTGACCCATGAAGCGACGAGAGCCATTCCACACGAAACTTTCCTTTCTCCACCTTATTAAGCATACTCTTTGAATCCGTAATGAATACAACATGTGTTGCAGTAGTCTCCTCTAATCAACGGAATGCCGTTGTTTCTGCCTCCATTCTCATGCTGGAGGTCGTAGTCTCATATGCCAGACTCAGTTAGTTTAGTTAGTTAGTTAGTTAGTTAGTTAGTTAGTTGGTTAGTTGGTTAGTTAGTTAGTCGACAGATCATCTTCATTGCACATTGAACCATTCAGTCCATAAGTGCTCGGATCCTCTCCTCAGCAAATTCCGCAGCGTGTAGCGGCTAACGACACCAGTTCTGTGTTGGTTTATCAATCTTCTTTGGCTTCCTGGGTAGTGTTCTTGTTTAGCCACAACTCTTTTAATTTGCTGTTCTTGCAGTCTGACCATGGTTGTAGATTCACAGTCATCACTTGGCTCTCGCAAAAGTCTAACTTCTCGTAGAGCAATCAGAATGTCAGCCTAGTCCATGTCGCGTCCGCCCTCCACAGTAGCCTTACCTGCGAGCTTGTCAGCCTGCTCATTTCCTTGTACTCCCGCAAGCCCTGGCACGAAGATGAAACTAATCTTTACCAGCCGAGACCGCTGTAGAGACAGCAACCACTCTCTTCGGATCCACCCCATCTGCATCATCTTGAGCATGCTCATCGAGTCGCTAAGGAAACATGCCCTAGTGAATGTCTGTGTCTCGAGCCATGTTATTGCTTTACTTACCGCCATGACTTTCACTCACCAAATCTTGCCGTGAACTGTCATACTTGAAGGTCTTGACTGTTGACTCTTGCTGCCTGGTTCTGCAGTTCTCCACCAATATGCTGCAAGAGTGGTGGTCGCTGCCAGGACACCAAATCTACATACTGTAGTGAGTGAAGGAGAAACAAACGCCAGGCCAATAACACTGTCCTCATCATCTGGACAACTTGCTGTCCTGGTGACACAGCCAATGTTGATACAAACAAAATCACTGGAATCAAGTGCCGTCTCGAGCTTCTCCCCCTGTGGGTTGGAAGAAATGTTACCCCATGATTTGCCTTTAGCGTTGAAATCGCAGCAGAAAATGGCATTCCTCTCATGACATAATATGTCACTCAGACACTGCCACCTCTGGGAATCCAGACTCACGTTACAGGCATAAACATTAACCAACACGAATGGTAGACCGAATTTCTCTCTAACAGCCTGTATTTGTATCTCGTTACTGTCCCACCTGGACATATCCACCTCTGAAGCCACTATGCTGTCTCGAATCAGAATCGCCATTCCAAGGTTCGCCTGTTGTAATAACATTTGAAGCCGGCTATATGGAGTGAATTATCACCAATTTAACCATTTAACACCCATTTAACAAGTTAACACCATTCTCTCATTACATGTCACCAGCATATCAAACCATCAAATAGTATAATAATTATCATCATATTAACGTTTCAACGGCCCGTTTGATTTACCATATTATCCATTCTGTTGAAAGATCATGACAAGCTATTAGGGACGTTCATTTGAAACCCGTTCCAATGGCTTTATTAGAAAAGCATGAAAGAAACATTATCAGGTGTGGTAGAAATAAACAAAGCATTCATTTTGAATGAATTATGCACCATGGGTTGGTCAGAAGAAGTCGCCGTAGGCACTCAGGCGAGCATTCCATTGCTTAGGTAGGTGTCGAATGCCGTCCGCAAAAAAGGATTGTGGTTGCTCACTGAACCAAGTGTTTACCGCATTCATAACGTCTGCATCTGTGCAAAATCGTTGCCCCTTGATGTCGTGGATTATCTTTAGTGTTGTCCCTGGAGTGAGGGGAATCAACACCCACATTATATTTTAACTCCTTATCATTATCCTGGAGAATCCACTAGATTCCGTCCACCACACTCCCTCAGTTTATGGACACCTCTTTCTCTCTCTCTATCACTACTGGATCATGCCCCCTCTCATTCTTCCGCAACACAACATACTCAACAACTCTAGCTTCCAAAAATTAATAACAATTAATTTATTAAAAGAAAAGTGTAATGTATGTGAGAAGTGTATGCGAAGAATGTGTCGTATACTATAATGTGTGTAGAATTAGACCAGCAGATTAGGAGCCAAGTCAGATCATCATAGCAAGGTTACACCACAGCACGTTAGCTCAGCACATAAAGATCTCACCGAGCGATGTGTCTCTCCTGCCAGACGCTGACTTTCTCCGGTAGCTACTTGGTAATCCATGTACATGATCATCCGAAATAGATACAGTCTATAGTTTAACGCTGATCATGGATCGGCTACACACTGCATAATATAAAACCCTATAGTTCTTAAATGTACCAATCCCTATACTGTGAAAATTGGTATCACTATTATTGGTAACACACTTGATCCTATCTATTGTCTAGATTGTTACAAACACAATGTCCCTTGTAATATTCCACTGGAATCTACAACTCCATGTGAATGCTACGTTCTGTGTTCCTTTTTAATCACTAGTGTTCATTTGATATGTGGGGTAAAAACGAACACACCCATCCTAGGTGAACCCTATCACACAGGAATCGTTTATATGGTTTTGCTCAACTGAGCCATGTTCTGGTGGACCCTCCTGATTATGGGCCCAGCATAAACACTATTGTATAAACTTTCTTCTCTGAAGTTATTCATCTTATTAAAACATTTACTGTTCATCTTGTGTTCTTGCTAACCGGAGTAGAACTTCATCAAAACCAGTGTAGAGCTTCCTCGTAACTGGCGGGGAACCTGTTAGAGAGATAACACACCTGGTGAGAGCACTAGTCACTGACCCTACCCGAGTGTAGGCATACGGCCTCGCTCAGATATTTATCAGCAAACTAAACTCTGTCATGGAGCAGAGGAGCTCATCACCTCGGTCTGAATTAGGATAAGACAAGGAAAGACCAATAGACAGAGTGCAGAACCCCAGTAGACACCCCACTGGAAGATTCTAACATTGTACATTTCCCCTATCTCCCAACCCATCCTCAATCTCTCCAAATATCACCCCACTACACTATTCTCACTAGCAGAGCTAATTATCACCTCACTACCCTATTCTCAACTAGCAGAGCAAATTACCATATCACCCTAGCTAGTTCCTACAATGCAGCTGCCTACAGTTGCCGACACTCTTTTACTACCTAACCACAACGCAACACACTACTTTAATGTCCTAAACTCTAACTATCACCAGTCTATTCTACATTAATTATACCTAAATACAATCTATGGAGTACCTTATGTAACACTGCTTTACTCCTGAATCACATCTACATTTTGCCATGACAGGCACGTGTATATTAAATTTAATTAATCCTGAACACGGTAGATGTTTTCCAAATTCATACAGAGTTAGCGATACACCGTCCGCTTAGGCCAACTCTCTCGTTTACAATCGCTGCAACAAGTTAGGTTTTTCAAACAGTTTTGGATTGTTCTAGTGACGTCCTTTGATGTCAACACCAGATGGTCCCAAGGGCAGACTATCCATTTCCCTAACATCACAAGAATTATTGTCTCCCTTATCTCAACTACATCACCCGTCTCTCTTTTATCCTGCGAGTCGGCAAAATAACTTCGTCATATTTTCCGTCTCCCAGGGAATTCTCAAGGACGGCTGTACCGTTTGATCTCACCGCCGCCAGTAACAAACAACTTGCAGCTGTGAATCAGACTGTCTCTGTTATTTGTATCATCTGATTGTTAACTTCAGTGGTTTTCGTGACACTTGACAGAGGTCCGAACAAATGAAAATCACATGGTGACAAATCAGGACTATTGGCTGGATGTTGCAGAATTTCACACTTCTTCCTTGCTAATGCTTCCTGCACAATCTTTGCGACATGTGGACGAGCATTATAGTGCAACAAAATCACAGCGATGCCAGGTCGTTTATTCTGGATGGCTTTTTGCAGCTTGTCTAGTGTTTGCAAGTAGTAGGTAGAGTTGATGTTGACACCAGGTTCTTTAAAGTCGGCCAACAATAGCCCTTCATGGTCAAAAAATGCGCTCAGCTTAACCTTACCTGCGGAAACCTCTAACTTGAATTTTTGGGATTTTGATGATCCAGCAAGCCTCCATTGTATGCTCTCTTTTTTGCTGCTCGATTAAAAGTGGTGACACCATGATTCATCGCCTGCCACTATGCGGAAGATAAATGCATCACCCTTCACTCTGTAACGCAGCAAGTGGTTCAAACACCATCCCATGCGTTCTTCTTTTTGGTGGTCGGTCAATATCCGTTGTACCCACTGTGAACACACCTTCCAATATTGCAGTTTCTTACGAACGACCTTTCGCCAGAGGGAAGCAGAGGAAGAGGCCGACAACGTAAACGATGGACGCAGGGAATAACAGAGTCCATGGGAATATCGATGCATGAAGCCCATAAGCGGGCACTCTCCCGCTCTTTATACTTCACGTCGACACCGCAAGGTACAAGAGGAACATGATAAGATGAGATGAGATGACACATCAAATTCTTTCGCTAGCGAATGTATGCTTCGACAACGGTTCATCTGTACTGCTGCATCAATTTTGGCGATGTTTTTAAAAAATTCTGTTGCAACGATAAGCGATTGACCCGGCCGTCGAAGATCTGTCGTGAACTGACGTCCTTTCCGAAACATTCGTGCCCAGTCTGTCACTGTTGTCTTCGACCCACATTTGTTACTGTACGCTACCTGCATTCTTCGATGAATGTCCACTAGTCGACATTCTTCAAATGAAAGAAACTGAATCACCGCTCTTTGAGCTTCTTTGGACAGATTTTGTATCAACCCGGCCATTCTCTCAACGTTCAGAAACAGAACCTATGCATTATTGGACGATAAGCACATACTCTTTTATTTATTGGTTAGTACTTATCACATGACTATGACATGATCATGTTCAACGTACGCAATTACGCGCTGTGTGGCTCGAGCGGATTTCAAATGAATTATTTTATAATAAACACTTTATCCAATTGTTCAAAAGTTAAGTACATTTTGTTTCCTTTAATTGTGTAAGTTAGTTAGTTAGTTAGTCGACAGATCATCCTCGTTGCACATCGAACCATTCAGTCCATAAGTGCTCGGATCCCCTCCTCAGCAAATCCCGCAGCGTGTAGCGGCTAACGACGCCAGTTCTGTGTTGGTTTATCAATCTTCTTTGGCTTCCTGCGTAGTGTTCATGTTTGGCCACCCCTCTTTTAATTTGCTGCTCTCGCAGTCTGGCCATTGTTGTAGATTCACAGTCATCACTTGGTTCTCTCAAAAGACGTAGAGCATTCAGAATGTCAGCCTGGTCCATGGCGCGTCCGCCCTCCACAGTAGCCTCACCTGCGAGCTTGTCAGCCCGCTCATTTCCTTGTACTCCCGCATGCCCTGGCACGAAGATGAAACTAATCTTTGCCAGCCGAGACCGCTTCAGAGGCAGCAACCATTCTCTTCGGATCGACCCCTCCTCTATCCTCTTGATCATGTTCATTGAGTCGCTAAGGAAACAAGCCCTAGTGAATGTCTGTGTCTCGAGCCATGTTATTGCTTTACTTACTGCCATGACATCCAAGAATAATGCGCATAGCTTCATTCTGTATCCTATCCATCCTTTCTATCTGCTTATGGCTGAGAGTCAGGATTGCCATTGCATACTCCAAAACAGACATGACCAGCCCCTCGTACAGAAGACATAGATGGCGCTGCTCACAGTTTGCTGCCGCCATCACCCGCATCGCTGCCAAATCCCGCTTGGCCTTTGTTATCACCTGGTCTATGGTTTCAGTGAAAGCACCAGAGTCCTCCTTCACAATTCTCCCTCCGGCCCGAGCTGTAAAGGCCCATGAGCTTCTCACATGTCGGACGACCGACCCATCTGTGTAGATGACCGCGTCACCGTCTAGCGAATTCTCGAAAATCAACGCTTGTACTTCAGCCTCAACAGCAGCCGGATTTTCTTGTCTGCATTTCCTATCTAGTTGGATGCAAACTGAAAAGGATGTGCAGAAGTCTGTTGGCACTTGCACCCACTCCTCGCCAGGTTCTAAGTCCTCAAGTGAACACACCTGTTGAAGAATGTCTTCGGCTTGACCCATCCACGACCGTCCTCTTTTTAACCTGCTGCCCTTCACCTTCCTAATTTCCCTATGCAGTGGATATTGTGTGTTTGCGTTAATTCTGAGGTAGGCGCGTGCCCTGCAAACTTGTATTCTCTCTTCAATGGTTGGAAAATCAAGAAGGTAGCGCATCGCCCTGCATGCTGTATCTCTTGTACATCCAAGAATAATGCGCATAGCTTCATTCTGTATCCTATCCATCCTTTCTATCTGCTTATGGCTGAGAGTCAGGATTGCCATTGCATACTCCAAAACAGACATGACCAGCCCCTCGTACAGAAGACATAGATGGCGCTGCTCACAGTTTGCTGCCGCCATCACCCGCATCGCTGCCAAATCCCGCTTGGCCTTTGTTATCACCTGGTCTATGTGCACATTATAAGCAAGGCTTCGATCAAACCGTATCCCCAGGTAATTCATTGCCTGCGTTCTTTCCACCGTCTCTGATCACAGCATTACAGTTGGTGTTGGATTGTTGACAATATGATTATTCAACGAGAACCAAGTTACTGTTGCCTTTGTTGGGTTGACCATTGCCCCAGCTTCATCACACCAAGTACTTATGCGATTGAGTTCGGTTTGTAGTTCCACAGCAACCTCCTCTCTATCCTTACCCTGACGATACACTAAAACATCATCGGCATATGACAATGTCCTGCCAGGTCCGGTGATCTGCTCACTGGTGATTCTCACTGTGTAGGCGTTGAATAGTACCGGAGATAATGGTGATCCCTGTGGTAGGCCAGGATATATTGTTGTTGGTTCCGAAGTCCAACTGCCACATCTAAAAACTACTTTCCGTTGGAAGAGGGCTGCAGTGATCCAACTAAGGAGGAATGGACTTACGTTTAGTTCAAGAAGCTGAAACATTAAAACATCCAGTGGTACTCTGTTGTATGCGTCCTCAAGATCAATAGCTGCAGCAACGGTTTCAGTGCCTGAGTGGAAACCTTCATAGACATCATGGGCAAAGACTGCTGCATTGGTCCAGGTTTCTCTTTTTGGACGGTACCCACCCAGGGTATGTGGGAAAACACCTTGCCTCTCTAGTTGGCTTGATATTTTCCTGGCAATTACCTTCTCCAGCAGCTTGCCTATTGTATTCTGCATGATTATAATTCGATATCCCTGAATTTTTGTGTGGTCTTTGTCAGGCTTCGGCAAGGGAATCAGATAGCTGTGTAACCATTCCTCCTTGATGCTAGCACTCCCTATACTGTTGTTGTACATGTCTGCTAGTTTCTCTAGATGTTAATTGTGTAACATTATGTATATGCCACCTGATCATTTCGTATTCTCTCATGCCAAGCCGTTAAGTCCGTCTTCATTCTGCTTTGCCATGTACTTATAAAATTGAACTTAACAGCAGGTATTTGCTCATATTAACGGAGTGAAGATAACAGTCAAAATGAATCAACGGCGAACTTCGAAAGATGGAGCAAACGTCTGAGTTCAGAGAACGAACACTGCTTTAATCAGCCAGTTGTCAAAGTTATAATAACATCAGTGCAGTTAGACTGCCTGTTATTGCCAGGACATAAACGCACATTAAATGAATTATTCAAACCTGTTCTAAGTTCGCCCTGCCGTCACTCTTTCTGACTTCTCCTTCTTCCATTCATCCCGGCCGTCTTTGCTGTTATATTCATCCGATTCTGTCTAGGGTCTGCCCGTCGTTCTTGGATTCATGGCGTTCTTAATATATATATTTCTAGCCGTTCTTAACTTGATAGCCAGTGCTAGATTTCCAACCATTCGATAGCCACACCAATTCGTTCCAGAATTCCAACGCACGACCTTTCGTCTTGATCACCCCACAACGTATGTTTTTGTTGTCAAGATTGCGTTGGTGTGACATTTTTCGTTGTCAAATTGTATCCCTTAGTTTTTCCTGCACTTTTGACTCTAGACTTCTTCCCATCCTTTCTATGGCGTACTCCGGGCACCTGCTCTGTGGCATCTCATTGTATACCACCAGTATATCAAAACATCAACTAGTATAATAATAATCATCATATTAACGTTTCAACATCACTTTTGATTTAACCATATCATCCATTCTGTTGAAAGATCAGGAAAAAGCTAATAAACACAAGGGTAAATTAGATTGTTTAACTCATAGTTTTTTTCATAATATTTCAAACTGTTTAACTCATAGTTTTTTTCATAATATTTCAAACTGTAGGTATTCGTTTATGTTTGGTTTAAGTGCTTGTAAACTCATTTAAATTACAATCTGTGTCTTGGAAAAATAACTTTCCAGGAGGAGATAAGTCAAGGAGGTAACTTGTCCTATGTAGTTGTTTCTGCAAACACTTATTATAGATATCTAAATTCCTCTTTCTCTCTCCTCAATAAATCAATCAATCAATCAATCAATCAATCAATCAATCAATCAATCAGGTGACGTCGCCATAATACAAGCTGGTTGCAAAGGTCCTCCAGCACTGTCTGCCTCTGACCCTTACTGTACATTCTGTTAGATTGCTGTTCGTCCATCTCTTCATGTTATTTTCCAACTTGTATCGTTGTTTACCCCGTGCTCGCTAACCTTCAGCCTTACCATTCAGTATGGTTTTTAATAAGACTGTTATATCTTTTAACGTGGCCAAAATATTTCATTTGCCTATTTTTTATTTCTGTTATCAACTCTCTTTTCATTACTATTTTTTAAACCTCTGTTATTGATTGTTTTTGTTTCCATGAAATACAACATATTCTTCTGTATATTTACATTTCCAGGGCCTCTATTCGACTTTGTAATTGCTTGTTCGAGTTCCAGGTTTCCGCGTCATATAGTAGTGTTGTATAATATAGTATATATAGTATGACACATGACAAATCTCATTTTTAATGCGTTGTTAATCTATATCCAACAATAAGAAAGAGACAAACAGCTTTCTTTGGTCATGTGATGAGAAGAGAGGCATTGGAGAACATCGTGACAAATAGAAAGATCGAGGGGAAGAGAGGCAGATGCAGATCAAGAGAAATGATGCTGGACAGATTGAGA
Organism: Cepaea hortensis; assembly: GCA_963921405.1. Lineage (NCBI taxonomy): Eukaryota > Metazoa > Mollusca > Gastropoda > Stylommatophora > Helicidae > Cepaea > Cepaea hortensis. Next base: position 73,706,895 of record OY992881.1, read on the forward strand.
CGGTAGTATGGAGGAATATCATCAGCAGAGCTGATCCAGAACACCAAAGACCGAGATCTGTGGCGAGCTATGAACGCCTACGCCAGCCGGCACGTCACTTGATGATGATGATGATGATGATGATGATGATGATGATGATAATCTATCTAGATCAGTGTTCCCCAACCTTTTTTTGTGCTATGCCTCAAATAGACCTTTCTAAAATTCTTATGGCCCCCCAAAGCCCCTAAAATATACATAATTTTTAATGTTTAAAAATTGAAATGTTCACTAAAGAAACTTGAATGACAGGATTTAGGAAGAAATCACTAGGAAATTATAGAGCAAACAAAGTAAGTAAATTTTCATAACATATAATGGAGAACTATGCAGGAATTTGGAATACCAAGGAAGTTAATCAACATGACCAGACTATGCATGGAAGATACTTATAATATAGTAACATATAAAGGCAGGAAAAGAGACCCTTTCCAAATAACATCTGGCTTGAAACAGAGTGAGGCACTATCGCCGCTCCTTTTCAATCTGGCTCTAGAGAAAGTTGTAAGGAAGGTAAAGGAGGAATGTGCTATTGGAGGAACATCCAGACTGCTTGGTTATGCAGCCAGGTGATATAGATATTATAGGGGAAAATGAACAAAAGACATCGGAAATATTGACTCACTTAAAGGAAAAAGCTCAACAAATGGGGCTGGTTATCAACCAAGATAAGACAGAATATATGGTAATTTCAAGAGAAGGAACAGCTAAAAAAAACTCTGGCCACATACAAATAGATAATATGACCATTAAAAGAATGGAAACATACAAATACCTGGGTACAATCTTCAACTGCTCCAATATAATAAGGGAAGAAATGCAAACTAGAATCAACTCTGGAAATAAGATGTACTATGCACTACATCTGCTAAAATCAAATGCGCTATCTCGTAACACCAAGATCACAATATACAAAACACTGATCAGACCAGTTGTGCTTTATGGCTCTGAAACCTGGAGTACAACTAAAGGAGACGAAGCCTTGTTACAAACCTTTGAGAACAAAGTCTTAAGACTCATCTTTGGGCCCATTAGGGATACACAAAGTGGAGAGTGGAAAAGAAGAAGAAACAAAGACATTTATGATCTGTTATAAGTCCCTGCTAATCACTGGCATCATGAAGGCTAATAGACTGCAATGGCTGGGGAATATAGAAAAAATGGAAGATAATAGGGAAACAAAACTCGCTTACACTCAGGACATAAATGACCGTAGAACCCGAGGTAGACCAAGACGACGGTGGAGAGATAATATACATACAGACCTACAAGCACTTGGAATCAGCGACTGGAAAGAGAAGGTCAACCAGAGAGACGAATGGAGACGGCTTGTATCTGCAGCAAAGAATGGCCCGGAATGCTGACGAAGAAGAAGAAGATAATGGAGAACTGCAATTAAAGTAGAAAATAATTTTAATGAAAGATTTTTAAATATTATTTTAATTATTTATTATTTAAATTTAGTGAGATCCTTGCGCTTGATGCTTGCTGCAAAGAGATTTTATGTCAGGTTCCAATTTAGTTAACTTCAGTCATAAGTCTCCCGGTTTGGTTAAATCCAGCCGATGTTTTTATTTATTTTTATTTAAAAATGCCAAATCATTTATGGCACTAAATCCGCATTCAGCTAAATATGAAGATGGAAACGGTAACAATAGTTCTCATGCACATTTGGTTGCATTTGGATATTTGATTTTGGTTTCCTCACAAAGCCATGTCATCGTTCCTTTTATATTAAATACAGTTTTAATTGATCCATCATTTTGCATTTCTGCGAGTTCTTCTTGATACAGCATATATGAAATATTAGACAAATCCACTAACATTGGCTGCATCATCCAAGTTGGGAAATCAATTTGTTTCAGAAAATCTTTCTTTTAAATCAGGCGATAAAATTTT
>OY992881.1:73713832-73783832 GCA_963921405.1 Cepaea hortensis
GTGTTTGAACCACTTGCTACCTTACATAATGGAGGGTGATTCATTTCTCTTCCGCATAGTGGCAGGCGATGAATCATTGTGTCACCACTTTGAGCCGAGCAGTAAAAGAGAGAGCATGCAATGGAAAAGCATGCTGGATCACCAAAAGCCAACAAATTCAAGTTACAGGTTTCCGCTGATAAGCGCATTTTTTTTAAACATCATGAAGGGCTATTTTTGGCCGACTTTAAAGAACCTGGTGTTAACATCAACTTTACCCACTACTTGCAAACACTAGACAAGCTGCAAAAAGCCATCAACAATAAACGACCCGGCATGCTTTCTCGCGGTGTGACTTTTTTGCACCATAATGCTCGTCTGCATGTCGCAAAGATTGTGCAGGAAGCATTAACAAGAAAGAAGTGGGAAATTCTGTAACATACAGCCTATAGTTCTGATTTATCACCATGTGATTTTCATTTGTTCGGACCTCTAAAAAATGATCTCAAGCGGCAACGATTTCATACAGATGCAGACGTAATGAACGCGGTAAACACTTGGTACGCTGTAAACACTTGGTTCAGTGAGCAACCACAATCCTTTTTTGCGGACGGCATTCGAGGCCTACCTAAGCAATGGGATGCTTTCCTGAATGCCTACGGAGACTTCTTCTGACCAACCCATGGTGCACAATTAATTCAAAATGAATGCTTTGATTAATTATACCACACTTGGTAATGTTTATTTCATGCTTTTGTAATAAAGCCATTGGATCGGGTTTCAAATGAACGAATATTGCTCACTATTACTTGTGATCTAAACTAAGCGGTCGAGACCCCTTAATCTTATGGCACGTTGTATGTTGGGTTGACATTAACTAATTTACAAGGTAAAGGCCCCTTTTTCACGCGTTGAGGTTAGTAGGAATGAGGCGCTTGCTCCATACTGTTATAGCCCAACCGACACTAGATGGCTGATGTGGCGCTTACTATCCTGGCCGTCTTTACTTCTAGGGACATTTATTGGTGCCCATATTTATGAAGGCTCGACCTGGGAGCCCAGGTCAATTAACAAAATGCCGCCTCGATGGCGATACGAAGACATGACCGCCAGTCCTATAGGTAAGAGTAATATTGTGAAGTCAGCCTAGTCAATAAGTTTACTGTGTACTCAGTTCGTGGATATTAGCCAACAGATGGAGAACCATTCACTTGATACTAGATTAGTTCTTGTCACAACAAGAGCCCGTTTGTAAGCGTGAGGCTTACAGCAGTGTCATCTTAACAGGACTGGGAAACGTGAGATGTCCATGTCAACAAACGCTGTCTCCACTTGTTCACAGCCGTATATATAATCATCATGTCTGTGCTCCGGTCCATATTCTATATTCTTTAATTGTCATAACCAATCAGCGGGTGATGGGTGTTGACTTTCAATCCGCTAATTATCTCTGCTATTGTCCTACGTGCTTCACTTATAGGTTCTAGTTTCAATAACTTGCTTTTGTTCATTTGATGTCAGTACCGTGTCTATTCGTACTGTTTACTGAAGTCCCTAGATACGGAATTATCCCCATCTCCCTCTTCCTTGTTTTGTAATTGTAGAAGAGTATGTAGGTCAAAGACCCCAGTAGCTATGCCGGTGGTAGCTCAAGTCCTGACAGGATCTCTTAATTCGGACAGGTGGAAATAGTGGGACATGGCATTCACCGACGGACATAAACCACCTGTGACAAACACTGTATGAGGATGTATTTCCAGAGGTCATAGACAGACACCACCAGGAGTCCTGATGGAATAAAGCATTGTAATTCATGAACAGCAGCTTAGCTAGCGCATTGCTAACCAGGTCGCTTGCCTGTCGACCCGGTGGTCATGTGTTCTAATCCCCCTTCCAGACCCGGATGACAAACATTAATCTGGACTCACAGATGGTGAAAGTAATAAGTCAAGTGAGTGACCACTCGCACATGTCGTGACGTGTATGGGGAATATAGTGCTAGCCACATATCTATTGACCGACAGCCTGGTCCCCTGTTAAGATTGGGTCGAGTTGACAGCCCAAATAAATGTTCAGAATCATTTTTAGTATTGAGAATGAGGACCAATAATCACAACACACCAGCAACAAAAGTGCTAGCTACTGCGCCACAGAGGCCACTTCCAGGCCGATTCGGCCTAAATGGGTACCAGGAAATGTGCTAGGAAGTAAAGACGGCGCCATGATATTGACCACACCCCATCGTGCGCCGATTGGTCTTTGCAAATATGGGGCTACCACCATATAACCAATAGCCTCATGGCACAGATTACAAAACTACTTTATTTTTACTTTAATTCACATAATTGTTACAAAGAAATCATTCGTTTCTAACAGTATTATGTCCTTCTGTAATCTCGGATTGTGTGCTCGGATGCTTAGCATTCTCGGATAAGTAAGAAAGATCTTCTGTGACGCAGGATATAGTTGTGTAAGATGACCCAATAGTAATGTACCTTTGTAACAAGCCTTTCAAAGAGCTGTTTGTCCACAGTCGCTGTCCGATACATCACGCAGTCCTACACAAGCATAGGACAGGCAGTCTATCGATGTGGGCACATGTCAAATAAAGAGGCAATGGTGTTTGTCCACCAAGATGATGATGGCCATTCATTTCATCCAGTGGGGTTGAAAGTATGGAGCCGTGAGTTCTAAGATGGCTGGTAAGGCATATTTTGGCTCGAAATGTTCTGTGACAAATAATGCTTGACTTTCTAGGAGGAGGTTCTCCTGCAGTGGTTTTTCTGTCCAGCCTTTTATCACAGCTCTTGCAGTCCTGTTTGCTTCACTAATAATTGCACCCTTGCGAAATAATGTACGCCACCAATTTCGGTCTTTGGCAACAGTCTCCCAAGTGTCGTGATGAATTTCAAAAGCTTTTAATGAGATCTTCAGAGTTAAAGAGTTAATATCACGTACACATAAAGGCTAGATAAGGTAAGAGTTAACGACAGCCTAAGAATAGACCATACTACTGGGTGATCTTTCCACTTAACATAGACCCACCTATTGTGGCTAGTGAACACTTGTAGGGTTCCTTGCAGTATCAAGCAGGTAGTGCGATCTATCGAAGGAACTATTTGGTCAGGGTAAGAGAAGATAACTCGGCGCTTGTTTCGTAGCCTATAGAGACAGGACTCGAATCAACGCTAGACCGAGAGACAACATAAGAACGATTTTTCAATAGGAGTGAGGTGTAGAAATATAGGGAAAAGAGCAGAACTAATTCCTACATGCATCAACAATGATCAGTCCATAACTACAGAATAATGACGACGCTAATCAGCGCATAAACACTATTCCAGTAATGTCCCACTGAGAGAAGTCTGGTAGTACCATACATAAGTAACGGGCCCCTTTACACTCCCCAATGTGCGTTAAGCATATGGTGCTAAACCCAATCCGGCTCTGTGGTGAAGGTGTTACGAATGCAATTAGTAATCCTGCATACCGCGTTCGAAACGCAGCTGCGGGCAATTTGGAAGCAGATCGCCTTGAGTTGGTTTCCATACAATGGTATGAGCGGTATGAGTGCAAGTCGTTCAGAAAGCAATGACAAACTACTGAACGTAAATTTGCCCAGAATCACAAGGAAAGGATAAAGAACTAACTTGTTGTATTTGAACGACACCCACATATTTACAGACCTTCTGCTCATAGTGGGTGATGTAGGCAGCATCCTGGTAGACTGGGTCCAGCTGGGAACCCGGCTATTAAAATAAACCCGTTGCGATGCTGATCGAATCAATGACCACCGGGCCGTCAGGCGAGCGTCTAGCCACTACGCCACCGCGGCCCCGGAGGGTGACCACAATATAACATAAATAACACATGACAGGCACTGACGACGACGACGCGCAAACAAGGCGATATCAACATTAAGACGGAAAATGAATCCCCAGCTTGTATATTATTCTATGTAGGCATTAACGGCTTTGCCGGGGTTGTGGAGAGCTTAGTCACAAGTCCTAACATCTGGGCATCGACAGTCCTGCGAGAGATTGTCGGGATATCAGTTTGTGTGGTGTGAGTTGCTGAATATGTGTAATAACGACCAGGTCGGTGTCCTGTCATTATTCACATCTGGTCTGTGACATTATGAATGGGAGACATAATACACAGAACCTCAGACATTATAAACAGAAATCCGCGACATTACAGTTATATCATCGTTGTACATCGAAATGCCACCGGATAACACGCTTTACGTGTAGGTACATTTTCCAGACACATTCAATCATATTTCCCAAGGGTGAGTTCAACCTTTAACTGACCCGCTTTTCTTCACATATCCCAATCTCCACAGTCTCGGGTATGTGGAGAGACTGCAACACGGCTTACTCTATTTTGGATCTCAAGCCAGAATAAGTTAAATGAATCAAATGTAATGGAGACTCGGTATCTCATATAGTGTTCCACAATATCTGATATTGAACACTGTCGGAGATCTTCGTCGTACGCTCTGTATTCTAAACGTTAGCTCTTATGTTGGTTGAAGATATATATGGTCCCTGATTCCTCCATAGAGTTGGAAACCTGCCTGCCCATTACAATTGTGTTAATGTTCTGCTTACGTAAAATCTTTCCCACGCAAATAGAGATTCTCTATTCTATTTCAAGTCGTTAGTCGTTATTCGCGGATCCAACTTCATGGCAAGGGGTCACCCAATAATGCTCCGTTCCCGTGCCAGTTAATCTCAAAAATGCTTATCACTGTCCTATGTAAAAAGTGGAAATGATGGTCCCGACAAACCACTAGCACGCACAGATATACATATAGGCCGCTGCCAGAATGATTACACTAGGAAACCAGCATTTGCACACACATTACTGTGTAAGGTAAAATTAGCTAACTACTCCAGCCGTCCGCCATTTTTCTGAACACGCAGTTCACAATTCAAAAATCCGCGGACAGTTGTAAAAGCACTTCGCACGAAATTCACAGCACAGAGTGTTGCTACATGTACGTAACTCGGTAGCTGGCCCACGGAACCATGTAATACCAGTCCAAAATGAAGAAATGCGTAAAGTAACCGTAGCCAGAAGCAAAAGCAATTCAGCGAACGCAACAGCCCAACAGCCTATCCGCCATTTAGGACCGGAAGTACGTATATTTCAAGTATTCGTTACACATGGTTTTATGTTTTCTCTTATCCTACATCTGGTGTATGTAGTGCTGTTTTTGAATATGAGACTATTTATTGCTATCCCTGATTGCTTAAATTATCTTCTTTCCACATACTTCCTTGGAAAATATTGTGACACATAAAGCCGATTTCTCTATCCAGCCTGTGCTGTCGATATATTTTCCCACGCATTTCATTTGTCATTTCCTTATGGCTTCTGATGACATATGCAGCTGCCAATACCCCAACGTTTCTCCGTTGCTAACAAATTTCTGAACGTTTCTTCTCAACAACCACATCTCCGAGTCTCCAGCTTTCCCGCCAACCTCACAGTCCAGTATTCACACTGACACATACAAAGGAGTAGCATGTTATATCCTAATGGATTAGGAAATCTTGTTGGTCATCTAGGTCACGTCATAGTTTACTATATAAAGAGTTATATCAACCCTCTTTGACTTCATAACAGCCAACCAGAACGGACTTCATTTGACCCAGATATCTGAATTTTAGTGCGGTCTGTTGGTACATCCCGTCTACTGTACTTCCGGTCCATGGGTGGCAGATGTGTGCCTCCGACCCCAGGTGCACCTGCCCCCCAGATACCTCCGCCGGTCGCTCCGGCCCGACCGCCTCCGGGACCGCTCGAAGACAGCGAGGCAAGCCTCGGGCATGTGGAATACTGATATGGATAAGTAGACCAAATATGCACCTGCACGGGGGTCTAAAGATGTATACATGTGTGTGAGTGTGAATGTGTGTGTGTGAGTGTACTCGGGGTAGGCCGATGTGGGGGATCGGGACGCAGGGAAATAGGCCGTTGGTCCTACTATTTTGGAATTAATTAAACAACTTTTTTGGATATAACTGAGAAGCGGTAATGGAATTTAGATCGCGTTAGAAGTAACTCACGGTAATAAAATTTGGAATATAGCGGTTTTAAATGGTGCTGAATGGCGCGAACACATCGCCGAAGGTGTAGACAAATATTCTAAGGCACTTTGCTTCGGCACCAATTATGTAAACACTGCTTAAAGATGGGTAAATGTGAACACATAACTACAATTTATTTCAGAAATGATCATCTCGAAAGGCAAAACCTGTGGGTTTGCTTGGATGTTGACAAATCTGTTTTAGTTTGCAGTAATTTCCCTCGACTCCCGCATGTCCCGGTACGAAGATGAAGGTGACTTTACGGACATTAGACTTCCTCATCGACTCAGTCCACTGTCTAGGGACAGATCCAGCTTCGACCTTCCGAATCATGCTCATTGAATCATTTAGTACACACACGTTGGTATAATACTGTGATTCTAGCCATAGGAAAGCATGTGTTACTACCATCACCTCCATCGTGATGCTGCTCGTGGGCATAGTGTGGGCACTACTGGATTATTGAACGGTTCGGCCCGCTGAACGGTCCACTCTCCAGAGCTTGATCCTGTGGTTTATTGTCGGAAAGTCAAGGAGTTCTCTCATCGCTACACAGCTGGTGTCTCTCGTGCGGCCCAAAATGATACACATGGCTTCGTTTTGTACCTTTTGAAGTCTTCCAATCTGTGTAGGGCTGACAGTAAGGATGGCCAGTGCATACTCGATGGGTGAAAGCACCAGTCCTTGGAACAGAAATATTAGCAGTCTTTGCTCGATATTGGTTGTCGCAATGACTCTCATTGCTGACAAACCTTTTCGAACTTTCGTTATGACATAATCGACATGATCTCTGAAAGACAGGCTACGATCAAGCCTCACGCCAAGATATGTCATCGACTGGGTTCTACTCAAAATGCTCCCATCCATTCTCACTGCCGGCAGGTCTGTGTTCACAATATGCTTTTTTAGGGAGAACCATGTAACCGATGTCTTTGCAGGGTTGACAAATCAGTGGCAGCCGAACACCATGAGGAAATTCGATCTAGTTGCCCTGAATATCATTGGCAACCGCCTGTCTATCTCGACCCTGTCGATACACGAGAATGTCATCAGCAAATGACAGAGTCCTACCCCTCCCGTCTAACTGTTGTTCAGTGAACACGTTGAATAGATGGAAGTCGATGGCAACGACTTGGAGGAGCTGATTGAGGACCACAGTGGCGAGTTCACTACAAACGAGCTTGTGGATTTTCAATATAAACAGCTAAAGACATTAAAGGAGGAGCAGTCATTCGATGATGAGGAGCCAGTGACAATTTCAACTGCCATGATAAAAGAAATTTGCAGCAAGTGGGTAGACGTCGAAGACTTCATTGTGAACTATCATCCAAACAAACTTGTTGTAACAGGGCAGTAAACCTGATGAATGATAACGCGATGGCCCACTTCAGAAATATTCTTCAGCGAAGAAAGCGAAAAATTTCCCTTGATAGTTTCTTGATGCAGAAAGATTCCCTGTCGGCTGCCAAGAAACAGCGACAAGAAACTCCTGAAACTAATGATTCAGAAGAGCAAAGCCCCGGGAAGGTTAACCCGGTCAACAAATGCCCGCAGAAGTCGGATGTGTCGGCCTAACGGCGCAAGAACGCAGCTCTGCTGTAAACAGGCACACCGCAATCACATCCGAAAAAAAACTCCGGATGAACGAAGAAGAAGAAGAAGAAGAAGAGCAAAGAAAGTGACAAATTTGCCATGATCGTTTTCTTGGTAAGAAAGATTGACTAAATCCTTTTTGTTATTTTACATTTAATTTATTTGGTTGTTTTCTTTCTCTTGGTTTAATATGTGAAATACACGTATTCTTTGCGTTTTGTCAGGTAAACGACGGGATGTTAATAAAAAAAAAGAACGATTCTTTCATCTTGAAACGGATTGTCTCTATTTCACTGATGTCAATGTGTCGGGTTACGAACGTTTCGGGTTACGAACCGAGTTCTGGAACGAATTAAGTTCCTAACCCGAGGTACCACTGTATTCAGGCTAACTAATATCGCCGACTCTGTGGCGAAGGAGTTTATCATGGAATTCGTAATCCCACATACCGCGTTCGAAACACAGCTGCGGGCGATTTAGGAGCTGGCTGTCTTGCGTTGGTTTCCATAAAATGGTAGGAAGGTCCGTCGTTCAGAAAGCAATGACAAATTATTTAAAGTAAACTTGCCAAGAAACCACGAATAGCCAAAAAATGCTTAGGTTGACTGCAACGTCCTGTAAAGGATATGCAACTAACTTTAACTTATCAACTTATTTTTTTGGAATCTTCCAAGCTGGAGAAAGCTGCTATACCACCATGTGTACCAATCGATATTTATTTACTTTTGTTGTTGTTGCATATCCTATTTACAGGACATTGCAGTCAACACCAGCGCTTTTCAGCTGATGTTGATGTTTTGACAAGTTTTACGTTCAGTAGTTTACCAATCGTTATACAAAGAACAACTAGTGACCCCAGCTGGATGTGACAATGTAACATAACAAATAGTGTGGGCCAACCCCTGCAGTCAAACAAGGCATACCCACTGTAGATAACTACAGTATTGTAGTGTCGTGTGACATATATGTCATCATCTCGCAGTCTTTTCCAGCAGACGTTGCTAGGATGCGCTACCTGCAGGCACGAGGCTATTAAAAATTCGACGGGAAAATTAATAAAACGAAATTTCGTTTCGTTTTAAGTTAAATGATTGGCCGCGCCCCGGAAACACAGGCTTAATCTAGACAAAGGCTTGGTAGACAAAGCGGTCTGGTCAATCGCCATGTTTCTCCAATGGTAGCGGGTGACCCATTGTTAATGGGTTAATTATTAGCTACGTATTCTCTGCGTTTTAGGTGAGCATTATATTATATACAACATATCATGTTAGGTATTAGGATACATGCTTTGAGGCAACTAATATCATGATTGAAGTTGTGTGTGTGAAAATTAGGAGAATCGCTTTCATTGAAATGTTGGTTTACGTCACGCAGCCTGGACATAGCCATTTTGTCCAGTCAGCCTTCATAAAGCTTACAATATAATCTTGCTATGAGTCATTCTTCTGAGATGATTTTGTGAACTTACTTTATTCCTAAATGCTTATTTTTCACAACTGGTCTCTGTGTTTTAAAGTGTTTTTTTCCTGAGTGCATATTTTGTATTTCTGCCCTTATGAGGGAGAAATATTACTATTTCACATCTGTGTACAACTTTAATAGATTGTTAGATAGAGAGAGATATTCTTGCTTGACTTTTTCATGCACTTAGGAGTTAATCTTTTGTTTACCTGGTTGTAAATACACAGAGATTGTCTTGTAGTCCTTTTTCATAAATGATGTTATGGGATTTTCATGTGGTATGATATACATAATCTCAAGTGTATGGGAAAAGATTCCCATGATTTCTCTTTTATGAGTATTTTACCTTTTATGCTCATGATTGTTACTGCTTAATGCTGTAATAAATGCGGTTATAAGATTGTCATTTGGTATGATATATCTATATATAATCTCAAGGGAGTGGGAAATGACACCATGCTCTGGTGTTTTTACTTTGAGATGTTGGGTAATACCCACTAGAGAGTTCATACCATGTTTAGTAAAAGACTAACAAGGTTTTCTGTTATTCATCATATGTATATTCTATTCATGATGTTACTGTTGGAGTAGATCTTTTAACTCCCCCCCCCCCCAATGGGGACAAACACATGATGATGATGATGAATATGATGATGATGATGATGATGATGATGCAAAAGGAGATGACTGAACTGGTAGCTAAACTTCTGCCATTTATCAGTGGTACTTACATAATGCTGTTTGTAACTATGGAAAGGAGATTTATGAATTGTTTACATGAGGACAGTGTCTCATGAACTTTTTCCATGGTGTGACAGCGGTACTATCAAAATGTTTGGATGGATTAGGTGGTGCGTAACCCCTCAGGAAGCTCCAGTATCAGTCCACAAGAAATGTACCTATTGAGTAGATATCTCACTCACATTTGGAGTGAGACAAAACTCTACAGTAGGCGACAAGTGCTAGGCAACTATTGTCACCTTTCTTTCTTCTCCCCTTTTGTTCCCTCTATTTTTAATTATGATACACTGTTATTCATCATATATATGTATAGTTTATTATGATACATTGTTATCCAAGTTTGGATTGTATAACTAATCTATATCAACCCTGTTCTTCTTCACTATACAGCGCTAGAGATGGCGGTGGAGTATTGGCACTAGTCACCATGCTTCGCACTGGATTTATAGTCAACTTGTTTGGATTTAGAGGCAGGAAACTGGGATATCAGCCTCCTCTAATATTATACAAAGAGTGCTGGTTACTGCTACTCACCCTGAACCTGAATGTCAATGCCTGGATACGTAACGGATTTTGAATATGCGGAAGTGGATTCCCTACCTCTGGGAACTTACAGACGGTGTTAAGCTTTTCAATGTCTGCAAAGACATGAGGCATGCCTGGCCTAGATGGATACAGAGTATAACCTCTTCTAAAAGTCACCGCCTAATTCCACATTCAACTGTCATATTCCAGAGGCTCATGGATAGTCTGGAATTCACCATCATTTACCAGTATGGATTTACCAACTGATTGTGTGAACTCCCAGCTTCCTTTGAATCTTCTCATCCATCATATCCCAGACATGGATAATCAAGCACATTACCAACTCCCGTCAATCAAGTCGTATATTCAGCTGAAGAAAGAATAACCTACATCTTAACCCAGAGAAAGGGGCTGGAATATTCATGCCCAATTCAAGTTAGTTCTGTCAGGAAATTCTAATGGATTATGTGATGTCACTCCTCATCCAAAGAGATACTGAAAGTGTTTGTGCCTGATCCTGATCGAATCAATCACATGGACTCCTGTGTGTCACGCCACGCCAGAACGCTTCAGACTTATTTATACCTGTCTGTTATATCACCCTGGAACGCTCCTAGCCCAGTGACTTAGCAACTGTGACTTGAGAGATTACAGTATATCCACATTGGATTCATATGGATTACTCCTACATGTTTTTCTCGATGGATATATGATCCAGAAGTGAAAGTTCTGTGGGTGTGTGTGTGCAATCCCCAATTTTCTGAATAGGTGGATATATGCACAGCAGCTGTTTTCCTGGATTATAGAGAGTGTGATTATGGCCAGACTTTTTCTAGTGGATATTGAAGGAGAGGGAGTCATCATCAGACCCCTAGGATATTTCTAGAGACAGATTAGATAGATTTTCTTTATCTAGTTCTTTGTATGGATTATTTACTTTGTTTTGTGTTTGACACATGTATTTGATGTGAACCTTTTTTGGGGAAATATTTTTGGGGACTTCTGTTTGGTTGTATACTTTGTGTGCATTGCCTGAAATATGATAATTTTTCATGTCCATGTCACCATATTGTAGCCAACAGGGTTTTCCAGAACCCAAATGTTTCCACAATACAATTGTTTGTTTGTTTGGTTTAACAAAGCCTTGCAGTTACTTCATTGTTAACCTGTTGTTCCAAAATTGATGTTTATAGTCCAGTTATTGTTACTGTTATGTGATACAGTGAGTTATTGTTACTGTTATGTGATACAGTGAGTCATTGTACTGTTTTTATCTAACAGTGGCTGGTTTTCCTCTGTCAATGTAATCCAGTTGTTGCGTCTAACATGGGTTGTTGTCCCTCTGTTGTATAATACTGTGGATGTGCATGACAGTGGATACTTGTCAATGTTTATATATATTTGGGAGATTAAAGGTGGGGCGGGGCACTTACACATAGACACACCTTCTGGGTAGAGTGATTAGTACTCGGGTGTCTGTGGTAGAACTTCCCGGATCTCCCAGCCTTCTATGGGAAACATTTCTTCTATGTTAGTGTTGAACTTGCACCCTTTTCTGCCTTGTTCAATACTTGGGGGTTACGAGCCAATATATTAATTCCTTTAGAGGGCGTGTTTGGGTTTTAGACCCCATTCATACTGAATACCCCTAGCAAAACTTGTCCTTATTCTAATTTATTATATTTACCACCTCACAAGTGGGCGCTCGTCGCGGAATTTTGAACCCTTACCCCATGCCATGAGTGTGGGCGTTGCCCAGAAAATTTGTACCCATGTCTACCTCTCAAGTTGAGACTTTACAACTAATTGGTGGCTGGTTTTCACAAGTATGGGCTTAGACACAAGTTTTATGAACCTATGGTGTCTTAATCACAAGTATTGTTTGTTGTGTTTCAACTAATGTTCACAGGTGATGTCTTTATTCTAGAAATAGAAACCTGTGTTAATGTTTGTATATGAGAATGGTTAACTCATGTATTTTGTATCCTTTTGGTGGGAGACCTTTTCCTTGTATGTTTTGCTAAAATGTTTTGCGTATCCTTTTACAGGACTTAGCTGTCAACAGCAGCATCTTTCAGCTGTCTGTTGATCTCTTGGCAAGATTACGCTCAGTAGTTTGCCATTGCTTTCTGAGCGGCCGGCTCAGTATCCGCAAGTCACGAGCGGGGGTCGAACCACCTCAGTTCTCGCTCCGCTGCGAGACTCTGCGTGATAAACGGGATTACAGAGAGAAAGTGTTGTAACCCCACAGCCAGAGAGACCGGCTTTCCTTGTATAGGACCTCATAAAATAAGGTCTCTGGGATGGTTAACCCATATAGGATTATTTCTGGTAGGATGTCAGGAATTCTTGATTGATTTTGTGTGATGTTGATGTTAGATGTTATTGTTACTCTGGGATGTTCTTGATTAGTATATTTTGGTAGTATGATAAATATATTACTGTACTATATGTCCTCATTTTTGCATAGACCCACATATGAATCCTGGGCTGTTTAACTATGTTGTCATATATTGCCATTTTATTTTGTGCATGCTCTGTTTGTTGGGGTCATGTACTATTGAAACTTACCCAAAGCAACAGAGAAATCCAAAAAAAATTTTAATGGCTGAGACAGATAGGATATAGCACCCCAAAATTTTTTTTAAAGAATTCAGTAAAGATATCTTTATTTAAGTGGGACACTACATGCATAAATGAGATTTTAGAACATCAGGGGAAAATAACAATAACCAATTAAGTTGACTTAATGTTAGGGCCAATACTCCACCTGCAATTTTATCCGACATGTATAATGGAAGGAGTATGAATATTGTTTAAATTGCAGTATTCGTAGCCGCCAAGCGGGAAACAGTGGATTTTTATATTCCACCCCATATGCATAACATGTTCGGAAATACTGAGAGTAGATAGATTGACACTGATGATTCCTATAAGGACATAAAGACGCCTATTCAACGCTTTCAGTTTAAGGGTCTGGTATTCATAACAGATCTTTTATTGTCCATGTGTGAGAAATGGCACTGGTCAATTTTATTATTCGGTTGTTGTAACTCTGTAGTGAACAAAGATCCATTTACTATGTGAGTGAAAGCAATTGAATTACAGGGCCCCTTTTACAAGCTAGTCCCTCTGGCATTACCAGTGACAGAGAAGCATACGTCGTTGTGTGACTGGCGAACGAAGGATATGGTTTCGACCGTAAATTTACCCTGTTGTTTTTTATTGGGATGTCATAGGAAGTTAAGAGCTACCGAAAAAAACCTGCCAGTATCTCGAAAAATTTTTTGATGTCAGAAAACAGGAAATATGGTCCTCATCTGCGACATTCCCAATTTTATTCTCATCAGAGAATTAGTAATAGGCTCGGGCAGCGTTAGCTCTCATTTTGCATGTTGCTTGTACTGACTTGAAAGACTAGGGACAGCTTGCTAGTTGTCACATTATGTTCTTAAAGTCAGGATTTTTCTCCAAAACATCAAACTATTTTGGTGCTCTAGGAGATAGCCCTATTTATACAACTATTAAATTATGGTTGTTGTTGACGTACCTCTCGACAGATGAAGAGTAGGACGCCTTATTCTTATTTTTATTCATAGACCATGCTAGATTGGGCTATAGCAAGGACTATACTTTTCAAGCACTTGGAAGCCATTGGCTGAGAGTTGCTTGACTTTTTACTAGTTTAGTATTTCTTCTAGGGAGTCTAACTAGTAATATATTTCAGTTCAGAAGGAAAAAGCTTTCAAACTCTTCCAGTTTCAACAGATTTATTGTTCTCCGTATTGATCGGTTACGAACAGACCTGGAGAGAAACTTAAAGGTGCCCTGATTTTGTTATCTTGAGGAAGTTAACTCAGGAAACACCAGAATAGAGGGATATATTTATACCTGTGGCTTTCATTGCTTACAAGTAAGGTAACCCATCAGTAAACTGGGAGTGTACCGACAACTTGGTTGTTCGGATGACTATTACAGGGACCACCTACGGCTTTAAATTTATCTATGAACTGAGTATAATGTGGATGGTGATACAGCTATGTGCAATGTTATTACATCTACTTAACGGTGCTTGGGTGGAAATTGTCTACAACATATTTGGAGGCAGATGACGATCAATCAACGACAATCGACGCAGAATTGCTCGCTATTTTCACCAGGAAAGCAACGTATACGTGGTGGAGGGGAGAGAATAAATGCCGGTAACTCATTCTAGTCAGTGTAAAGTGCGGATGGACTTATAAACGAGCCAGGACTTTTCGTAGATTTGGTCTCAAAGCAAATGAACCTACACCTGTGCTAGTTATACTTACCCAGTTCAGTATGCCACTATGACTGATTTGAAGGAGGAGATCCTGCTGTTAGCATATTTTAAGGATGATATTCTTATTGCTAATGAAACGGTTGTCGAAGCTTTATATCTTCGTTCAAACGTCGAGAAATTGGTTCGATTGCAGTGCAACCAATACCTCATATAGAGATCTCAACGTCCACTCATATTTCTATGGAATGCTGACAACAGTGGAGAGAGAGTTACACTTCTTCAAGCGAAGCTAGATGAATCTTCAATGTTATGTCCAGTTGTCTTGGCAAGTAGAAACATGAATGTGGCACGGAGAGATTATTCTACAATAGTGATTAAATGTAAAGCATAATTGGAGGACCTGGAAGACCAAATGCATCAGATTAAGAAGGTGGAGGACTGTGGATGACTGTAGCAGCTCTTCCTATGGGATAGACCTGTCTAAGTGGGAGACTTGTGACATATATGTCATCATCTCGCAGTCTTTTCCAGCAGACGTTGCTAGGGTGCGCTACCTGCAGGCACGAGGCTATTAAAAATTCGACGGGAAAATTAACAAAACGAAATTTCGTTTCGTTTTAAGTTAAATGATTGGCCGTGCCCCGGAAACACAGGCTTAATCTAGACAAAGGCTTGGTAGACAAAGCGGTCTGGTCAATCGCCATGTTTCTCCAATGGTAGCGGGTGACCCATTGTTAATGGGTTAATTATTAGCTACGTATTCTCTGCGTTTTAGGTGAGCATTATATTATATACAACATATCATGTTAGGTATTAGGATACATGCTTTGAGGCAACTAATATCATGATTGAAGTTGTGTGTGTGAAAATTAGGAGAATCGCTTTCATTGAAATGTTGGTTTACGTCACGCAGCCTGGACATAGCCATTTTGTCCAGTCAGCCTTCATAAAGCTTACAATATAATCTTGCTATGAGTCATTCTTCTGAGATGATTTTGTGAACTTACTTTATTCCTAAATGCTTATTTTTCACAACTGGTCTCTGTGTTTTAAAGTGTTTTTTTCCTGAGTGCATATTTTGTATTTCTGCCCTTATGAGGGAGAAATATTACTATTTCACATCTGTGTACAACTTTAATAGTTTGTTAGATAGAGAGAGATATTCTTGCTTGACTTTTTCATGCACTTAGGAGTTAATCTTTTGTTTACCTGGTTGTAAATACACAGAGATTGTCTTGTAGTCCTTTTTCATAAATGATGTTATGGGATTTTCATGTGGTATGATATACATAATCTCAAGTGTATGGGAAAAGATTCCCATGATTTCTCTTTTATGAGTATTTTACCTTTTATGCTCATGATTGTTACTGCTTAATGCTGTAATAAATGCGGTTATAAGATTGTCATTTGGTATGATATATCTATATATAATCTCAAGGGAGTGGGAAATGACACCATGCTCTGGTGTTTTTACTTTGAGATGTTGGGTAATACCCACTAGAGAGTTCATACCATGTTTAGTAAAAGACTAACAAGGTTTTCTGTTATTCATCATATGTATATTCTATTCATGATGTTACTGTTGGAGTAGATCTTTTAACTCCCCCCCCCCCCCAATGGGGACAAACACATGATGATGATGATGATGATGATGATGATGATGATGCAAAAGGAGATGACTGAACTGGTAGCTAAACTTCTGCCATTTATCAGTGGTACTTACATAATGCTGTTTGTAACTATGGAAAGGAGATTTATGAATTGTTTACATGAGGACAGTGTCTCATGAACTTTTTCCATGGTGTGACAGCGGTACTATCAAAATGTTTGGATGGATTAGGTGGTGCGTAACCCCTCAGGAAGCTCCAGTATCAGTCCACAAGAAATGTACCTATTGAGTAGATATCTCACTCACATTTGGAGTGAGACAAAACTCTACAGTAGGCGACAAGTGCTAGGCAACTATTGTCACCTTTCTTTCTTCTCCCCTTTTGTTCCCTCTATTTTTAATTATGATACACTGTTATTCATCATATATATGTATAGTTTATTATGATACATTGTTATCCAAGTTTGGATTGTATAACTAATCTATATCAACCCTGTTCTTCTTCACTATACAGCGCTAGAGATGGCGGTGGAGTATTGGCACTAGTCACCATGCTTCGCACTGGATTTATAGTCAACTTGTTTGGATTTAGAGGCAGGAAACTGGGATATCAGCCTCCTCTAATATTATACAAAGAGTGCTGGTTACTGCTACTCACCCTGAACCTGAATGTCAATGCCTGGATACGTAACGGATTTTGAATATGCGGAAGTGGATTCCCTACCTCTGGGAACTTACAGACGGTGTTAAGCTTTTCAATGTCTGCAAAGACATGAGGCATGCCTGGCCTAGATGGATACAGAGTATAACCTCTTCTAAAAGTCACCGCCTAATTCCACATTCAACTGTCATATTCCAGAGGCTCATGGATAGTCTGGAATTCACCATCATTTACCAGTATGGATTTACCAACTGATTGTGTGAACTCCCAGCTTCCTTTGAATCTTCTCATCCATCATATCCCAGACATGGATAATCAAGCACATTACCAACTCCCGTCAATCAAGTCGTATATTCAGCTGAAGAAAGAATAACCTACATCTTAACCCAGAGAAAGGGGCTGGAATATTCATGCCCAATTCAAGTTAGTTCTGTCAGGAAATTCTAATGGATTATGTGATGTCACTCCTCATCCAAAGAGATACTGAAAGTGTTTGTGCCTGATCCTGATCGAATCAATCACATGGACTCCTGTGTGTCACGCCACGCCAGAACGCTTCAGACTTATTTATACCTGTCTGTTATATCACCCTGGAACGCTCCTAGCCCAGTGACTTAGCAACTGTGACTTGAGAGATTACAGTATATCCATATTGGATTCATATGGATTACTCCTACATGTTTTTCGCGATGGATATATGATCCAGAAGTGAAAGTTCTGTGGGTGTGTGTGTGCAATCCCCAATTTTCTGAATAGGTGGATATATGCAAAGCAGCTGTTTTCCTGGATTATAGAGAGTGTGATTATGGCCAGACTTTTTCTAGTGGATATTGAAGGAGAGGGAGTCATCATCAGACCCCTAGGATATTTCTAGAGACAGATTAGATAGATTTTCTTTATCTAGTTCTTTGTATGGATTATTTACTTTGTTTTGTGTTTGACACATGTATTTGATGTGAACCTTTTTTGGGGAAATATTTTTGGGGACTTCTGTTTGGTTGTATACTTTGTGTGCATTGCCTGAAATATGATAATTTTTCATGTCCATGTCACCATATTGTAGCCAACAGGGTTTTCCAGAACCCAAATGTTTCCACAATACAATTGTTTGTTTGTTTGGTTTAACAAAGCCTTGCAGTTACTTCATTGTTAACCTGTTGTTCCAAAATTGATGTTTATAGTCCAGTTATTGTTACTGTTATGTGATACAGTGAGTTATTGTTACTGTTATGTGATACAGTGAGTCATTGTACTGTTTTTATCTAACAGTGGCTGGTTTTCCTCTGTCAATGTAATCCAGTTGTTGCGTCTAACATGGGTTGTTGTCCCTCTGTTGTATAATACTGTGGATGTGCATGACAGTGGATACTTGTCAATGTTTATATATATGTGGGAGATTAAAGGTGGGGCGGGGCACTTACACATAGACACACCTTCTGGGTAGAGTGATTAGTACTCGGGTGTCTGTGTTAGAACTTCCCGGATCTCCCAGCCTTCTATGGGAAACATTTCTTCTATGTTAGTGTTGAACTTGCACCCTTTTCTGCCTTGTTCAATACTTGGGGGTTACGAGCCAATATATTAATTCCTATAGAGGGCGTGTTTGGGTTTTAGACCCCATTCATACTGAATACCCCTAGCAAAACTTGTCCTTATTCTAATTTATTATATTTACCACCCTACATGTCGTCTGTATACATTGTATTATGTAGGATCTTAAAGCACTCTAGTTCTAGCATATTACTGTAATGATTATTCTCGTTGGCATTAAATTTAAATTATGCCACCCTACTCATTCTGTTAAGAGATTTTGTTTATTGTTGTAGAAACTTAGTTATTTCGCTTTGTCCGTTGTTTTTTGTCAACTTTGCCATTGCTGTTTTAAAGTTATGCTTTTAATCAATTTCTTAATTTACGAAACTGAGCTTCTGAATATAGGAACATTAAATAAGTTAAAAATGTTTGTAGCCTAGAATATAATTTTGCTTACTACTGTAATTTCATTTATAAACACGAGGGAAGGTCAGAAAGTAACACACCACATGTGAAATTGTATCACATTTGGACCATTAGAACAGTAACAGCAATCCGTTAAAATAGCCTGTGTGAACAACTCTAATTTCAACTAGCGAATTATAATAGAATTTCTGGTTAAAGAAAAATATACTGCGGTGAACATTTGCAAACGTGTGTCTGCTCCGTATGAAAGTTGTGCAGTTGATAGGAGCACAGTCAGTGGCTGGGCTCAGAGAGTGAACACTTCAGAAAATGAAGAGACGGAGCTGCATGATCTAACGCGCTCTGGACACTCTGTCACAGCTACCAGTCCTCGCTGTCGTAATTATTTGTGATGACATGCTCATTACAAGTTAACAACAGGTCTTGCAGCTAGCTGTCAGCCATCAAGGGAAGTGCGAGAGCAATTGTCACAACTCTCGCATATTCAAAGGTTTGCGTTATAAACCCTGCGACAAAATCTGATACAATCAAGACATGTATGCACATTTGTCGCACTGGCGTAGGGCCGAACAATTTTTGTAGAAAAATAGTATGTTTTGAGAAATCTTCGTGTATAATGTTTTTAAATTTAATTCAGTTTGAAAAAATAATTTAAAAAAAAAAAAATATATTATCGCGTAATACACATTTTAGTCCAACGTCGATTTCAAGTATTTTGTATAGGAAGAAATTAGCGTGATTCTAATTAGGAGGTGGTAATTTTTCTGGGCACTGTTGTTGTTTACAGTTATCAATGCTATAACTCTTTCAGTGGTTATAAGTGAACATGTGTGTTTTGAATTGGCAATATGATGAGGTTATAATACGGGAGTCCATTCACATGCAGTGATGTATATTTCGGACGTGGTTTAGCCTATATCTTAGGCCGCTGAACACATCAGAAGTAAAGTAGCCAATTTTACTCCGTTGTAACTTTACATTACTATCCACAGTGGTATAACTGTTAGTGCGCTTGTCTGTCAAAACAATAGTCCTGGCTGAAATCCCTCCAGAGGGGGGGGGGGGGGGGGTGAAGTATCCCATCGTATTCAACTCTAGCGTCGACATAGCCTCATATAAATGGGTGCTAGGCCATGTTCAGAATGTTCTAGGAATTGTTTGGGAAGGAGAAGTAATGAGGAAGGTAGCTGTCCACCCTGTCGTATGTGTTTGGTCTAGAATATGTGAAGGTCTAACATTACACAGCGCCGCGGCAGTGTCTGCTGAGGGGTCGTCTTTACCCGTACCTTTAACTTTACATTGCCAGATAAACGAGTCATTCTTTGGTCACATTATGAGAATAGAAGGTCTGAAGTAGGATGTGATACTCGGACAGATTAAGAATAATAAAGAAAAAAGAGATTGATAGAGGGAGGAAATCCGGGATGACTGTCAGTGAAAACAATCACGAGTCTTCACAGCCCATGTGTCAACTCCAGTATTGTTCAAGTACGCAGATGACGGATCCTGCGGAACATGATCGCAACGTCGCTGTCATGTTACATCAAAATGGTGATGAAAGATCTTCTAATTGAGATGCGAACATGTGTTTATCTTGAATAAAACAAACTGATATTAATAAAGGGTTTCAACAGTCAGTGACATTTGTACTGTCATGTGCGGTTTAATGCCGTTTGAATCGCATGTCATACAAGTGTATCCCTGTGAAAAGATTAAAGCAAACAATCGGACAGCAAGATAATTATAATTAGCGATGTTCTCTATGGAATGATATCTTTTATAATTGAGGTAACTTCTCAGGGGAATAGGACTCAGCTAGTTTCATGTGGAAAAAAAATATCGAATCTCAGGCATGCATCTGGTTTCATATAAAATATATGTTCTGTATCAGCGGTCTGTTTCTTTCATTATAAGGTGGACGGGTGGCAAGGGTGGAAGTGGAACATTTATACAGACGAATTTTAAAAACCAAATTACACGATTCTTCATTGTCGTATTTCATGCACGCGCGGGCGGGCACGTATGCACGCACGCACGCACGCACACACGAACGCACGCACGCACGCACACACACACAGACACACACATACATAAACCCATACACACACACACACACACACATATGCGGACAAATACATGCACGCACATACAGCCTGAGTACCGACAGGAAAGTACTGACATAACTATGATGCTGAAATTGAGGCAAACAAGATAGCAGCAGAGAAATTACTAAATACCAGCAATGGTACACAACCTGTAGTGCTATTGATAGATGCAAAATCAGTACTCGAGGCGCTCCTGTCTGGGAAATTGCCAGTACTAAGGACACTACCTTCTGAACTTAGCAGTCAGCATAAGGTCACCATACAGTGGATACCATCCCACTGTGGAGTACCCGTAAACGACAGAGCTGATCAACTGGCTAAGGAAGGAGCCAAAGAAGAACAGCCTGATGTGCCCGTTACACACCACAAAAAGAAAAGAATGATCAAATCAGTCAGAAAGCCACCAAAACCTGCTCAAGATGACTACCACATTATGGATAGACCAGAACAAGTCATTATTTTGCGCCTCTGAACAGGACAGAATAGATTACGCAACCACATTTATACAAAATTCAAGATTAGTGAAATAGCCATGTGCACATGTGGATTGGCGTCGCAGACAGCAGAGCACATACTCCAAGACTGCCCAAAATATAACATATCTAGGCAAAACTTCTGGCCGAGAGAAACGACAGTGGAAGATAAACACTATGGACCGCTGTGTGAACTGTAAAACACAGTTAAATTCATACAAGAGATAACATTGCAGTTATAGACATTTCAAGCGAACGAAAGAAGAAGAAGAACATGCATGCACATACACACACAGAAAAAAATATAATTTTCCTATTCGTTTTTCTTTGCAGGGAAATGCGTCAGACCCAGCTATGCACAACACAATCCGTGGGTCCGACTAAGCATGTATTTGTGTAAGGTGTGCTTCCGCTAGACAGACCCAATTCAAGGCAACATGCTCTATCTCACCGTGGAGAAAGAATATTAACAGAGAGGAGGATTCATATAGCAGCCCTACATTTTAACAGGCGGGATCTTTTTTCCGGTTTCCTGGGCTCTTGGTAGACCCAAACACCATTTAGTACCAGAAACCTTCTTATGAAAGACGACCAGAGTAATATTGACCACATGACCCACTGATGAAAATTAAAAACTGGATTGATACCGAGTCCTCTGTTGTTTAAGGTGGACGGCACACTTCCGAAGCATTCCGACCCATCAGCGATGTTGTATGGTTGAGTGCAATTGAGATCTGTGTGACAATTTCAAGGAAACCCAATGTATACATTCCGGCTCCGTGGCTAATGGGTTATGGACGCAAGTTTCAGTACCAGTCTTGCACGCCCCGCGGATTTCTGAAGAGGAGGACACCTCTGCAGTACAGTTACCGTGAAGAATAGATCTTTAAACCAGGTCGGGGGAGGGGGGATGTGTCTGTACCAACCTCTGTTCGATAGACGCCAGCCGTATTCAGGGCTCTAACTACTAGGATGCCTATGTATTGGATTAAAGAATTAAGAGTTCAGTCTCCCATCTAATCAAAAAACCAACATAACAACCAACTAAGTAACCAAGCAACCAGCTAACCAACCAACCAACTAACCAACCAACCAACAAACCAACTAACCAACCAACCATCTAACCAACCAACTAACCAACCAAGTAACCAACTAACTAATCAACCAACTAACCAACAAATTAACCAAGCAATTAATCCACCAACGAACTAACCAACCAACCAGTCAACGAACCAATCAAACAACTAATAAACCAACAAACCAACCAACTAACCCACCCGCCAGCCAACCAGAAACCCAATCAACCAACCAGCCAGCTACTCAGTCAGCCAACCTACCAACCAGCAAACCAACTAATCAACCAACTAACCAATCAACTAACCAACCAACCAGCTAACCAACCAACCAACCAACCAACCAACCAACCAACCATCTGTTCACTTATTCTAATACTTAACAGACGGACATATATCGTTGTACTCTCCTGACATAAATGATCACACTCGATCGTGTTTTCTTCTGTTCTCTCCGACAAAAAGTGCCATGGTTTATTTCTAATTGCAGTCAGCACTGTTTTCGTCACAGAATTGCTGGGGGGCAGACAATGGCGGCTACATCATGATTGATAACAAAATGACTAATTATTTGCCAAGGGTTACCCAAGGCTACAGAATCAGCAACAGTCATTTCTTTAGCTGAAGCAACAATAATGACAGCGAAAGGGGCATTGCGCGTTTTATATAACAACAGTAGCTAACTAAATAAAGAAGCAGAATAAATGAGAAAAATGGCACACGGGGAAAATAACCAAACAAAAAAAAAAATTATTTCAAAGAGGGAATATTAGAAATAAACGGCAAATAAGTCAATCACATTTAAATGTGCAAGTAACAGGTTTGGAATTGTTAAATAGAATATGAAAGTAATTACCTAGAATAATTTATGAAATTGCTGGTGCTTCTCTCTCTCTCTCTCTCTCTCTCTCTCTCTCTCTCTCTCTCTCTCTCTCTCTCTCTCTCTCTCTCTCTCCCTCTCTCTCCCTCTCTCTCTCTCTCCCTCTCTCTCTCACACACACACACACATATGTACACACTTACGCACGCACACACACACACACACACACACAAAGAAATACATATTTGTGTGGTTCATAGATTATACCAATACATTTGATAAAATAAAACATGATGAACTGATGAAAATGTTGGAAGGTATTAACATTGATGGGAAAGATCACAGAATAATAAAGAATATTTACTGGAACCAACTAGCAGCAACTAAAATGAGAAAGACTGGTGTAAGTCCCAGCACGAACACAAAGTTTGGTATTAAGAAAGAACTGTAAGTACTGGCAACGAACTCAAAGTTTGGAAGTAAGTAAGAGCTGTGAGTACTGGCAACGAAAGTTTAGTTTGGTATTAAGTAAAACCTGGCAATACTGACAACGAACACAACGTGGGGTACAATAATTTTCTTCTTGGTAGAGATATCAAACTTCTGCATCTATGCGACAGCCATATGACGCTGACGACAAGACGCCTAAATTCACGCATTCCACTGAAATATGCAGGCAGATTGTGCCATTTCTGCCAAGACTGGATTAGTTTCCGCTCGTTCTAAATACTGCCCAATTCCTAAAGGACTCTAGCGCGCATTGCTATTTATGTTAGAGAGTGCATTTGTGTCAGATTCTCTTTTGCAAAGACGTGTATAAACAACAACAGATATATATATATATATATATATATATATATATATATATATATATATATATATATATATATATATATAAACAGATACAGTGAGAAGCATCTGATGGTAGTGGCGATGTGGTTTCTGAGGCGGAAAAACCAGTGAGAAGTCATACAAGAAACAAATGAAAACCATAAACTGATTAGAGAAATTCTACGTAGACAGTCAAGATGTTTTTGGGGCACGTTATAAGAGAAAAAAAAAGGAACTGGCAAGATTGAAGGGAAAAGAACTCGTGTAAGGCACAGAGATAAATATCTGGATGGTTTGGCCACATGGCATAATCGAGACAGGAACACAAGCTGATACACTATTCTGATGATCGTGTGCGATGGCGAAACGTGACCACCCACGGTTATGGCACATGATATATATATATATCTCATCTCATCTCATCTCATCTCATCAAGTTCCTTTTGTACCTTGCGGTGTCGAGGTGAAGTATAAACTTCGTGAGAGTGCCCGATTATGGGCTTCATGTATCGATATTCCCATGGACTCTGCTATTCCCTCCGTCCAACGTTTACGTGGTCGGCCTCTTCCTCTGATTCCATCTAGTCTGTACATCATTGCTTGTAGTGGTATTCTGTTGACTGGTAACCTACTTGCATGGCCAAACCAATTGACTTGCTGCTTTCTGATAAAATCTAGTGCTGCTTTAACTCTCACTTTAGTCCTGATTTCTTCATTTCTGATCTTATCTCTTCTTGATACGTTGAGTATTCTTCTCAGGAACCTCATTTCTGTTGTTGTGATTTTTCTTTTCTCTTTTACTGTCATTGTCCAGGTTTGGCATTGGTAGCATAGAGTTGGCAGGAAGATTGTGTTGTAAAGTGCTTTTTTAGTAGTTATTAATACATATTTGTTCTTTAGTATTGGTGCCATTTGTCCAATAAGTTGATTTGCCTTATTGCACATATTTTCGATCTCGTCTTCTGATCTACCATTTGATGATATTATACTTCCTAGGTACTTGAAACTCTTTACTTGTATCAAGGGATGTTCGTTTAGGTGAACTGTTGTTGTTTGTTCTTCTTTAGTTATAGTCATTACTTCTGTTTTGCTTGTGTTAATGTTCATGTTATGTTCCCTACACATTTCGTTTAGACTATTCATGTGGTCTTGTAATTCAGCTTCTGATTTTGCTATTAGTGCTTGGTCATCCGCAGACAGGAGTTCTCTAATGGTTAGATTTACAGATGGTTCTTCTTCTGTGTTCTCGTCATGCGGTATTCTTGCTGTCTCTGCTTGGCTGGTTTCTTTACATATGTTGTCTATATATGTTATGAACAAGAGAGGGGACAGGACACAACCTTGCCGTACTCCAGATCTTATGGTGAAGGGTTCTGAGTATATATATATATATATATATATATATATATATATATATATATATATATATATATATATATATATATATATATATATATATATATATTGCAATACCCAGTAATTGGAATTTAACAAATATTACTGAAAATGTATATTTGCTGTATGAGTATGAAAGTGTATCTGAAAATTAAAGTTGTATCATAACATTACCTTCACATAGTTGTAGATATTTATATATCTCATGTCATTAAGGAAAGTCAATATGCAGCTTAAGAAGATGGCTATTGTGCATGCAGGTAAAGTTACTCACTTTTATTGTGGTAATCATACAATAGTCATAGGGTCGCCTGATACCTAAGATGCCTGACACCATTACAAGTGAAGTGTGGGGATGATTGTGTTATGACATATTATGAGTGGTTTGTCCAGGTTTTGGAGATGTGAGACTGGAGACTAGAGTGTTTTGTCTTGCGTAGACTGTAAGACACCACGTCTTTGATGTTTCCTGGAAAGGATATTAAGCTAAACGCATGATACATGAGTTGAGGAGCTCGAAGCATGAGCCTGCGTGGAAAGTATGGCATACTTCGATGGTAATCCTTACAGCTTGGTCTATATTTGACAGATGACACCAGTTTGTTCGAATATGGTTACACCTTATAATTTACATACCATTACTTCTACGTAATAGGACGCATTCGTATTGAGTTTCTATACAACATTTCTACACTCTCTGACATTCAATGATATTAATTATTTTTCATTGTCTGAAATGCACATTTTGCATAAACTATTCTGCTCTTAATCTCTGCCACGCATCTTATATTTGATGTTTACCCTTATGCATTTACACTAATCAGCATGGTTAAGCATTTTCCATGATTTTGTTATTTTAGTTTTTGGTGTTATCATTTTTTCATTTATATTGCTTAAGTTGTCTTGATATTCAAGGACATCCTTTTTTTGGACTCTACTCATTCATTCATTCATTCATTCATTCATTCATTCATTCATTCATTCATTCATTCATTCATTCATTCATTCATTCATTCATTCATTCATTCATTCATTCATTCATTCATTCATTCATTCATTCATTCATTCATTCAGTAGCATGTCCTTTGCAGAACATAGCTCCCATAACAATCTTCCAGAAAACTTCTCGATCACAAGCAAGATGACCCGCGTCCGATATACCCATGTGGAGATCATCCGCTACATCCTGCACCCATCTTCTCTTTAGCCTTCCTCTTCCTCTCTTCCCAGGCATATACCCCTCAATTATTGTTTTCTCCAAACTGTTAAGACGTTTCAAGTGAGCAAACTATATCAATTTTCTTTGTTTTATAGTCTTTAATAGCCAACCCTCTTCAATATTCAGCTCTTGAAGTATGGACGCATTTGTTCTTTTTTTTTTAAACCCAAGATATTCCAAGAAATTATATCCAAAAGCATTTATGCCTTATGGAAAATCAGTGGTATGCCGCGTGGTTACACACCCGCTTCACGTGTCAGTGATCCGGGGCTTGTTTCCGGATCAGGTCAAGGATATGCACTACTGACGAGCTCAACCGAGAGCGAAACTCGCATATAGTGCTTCCATATTGACGTGGATAGGCCTTAGGTTCATACCAGTATACGATCAGCGTTGCCAGTAGTGAGTATTGCTCAATATGTAAATCTCAAATCCCGAAACAACAAAATACATTAATTTGATTATTGCTCGCTGGACTTTAGGCAGCCTGGTGTGCCTTGCCAGTGAGAAGTCCTGATCGTTCGGGTCCACATCGATTGACGGACGTCAGTCACGGCGATCGGGCAATCTTGAGCTATAGCCTACGATGGGTGACGAAGTATTCTGTTATGATAATTTGACTGTGTCCAGTGTGTGCCGCGTGGTTACACACCCGCTTCACACGTCAGTGATCCGGGGCTTGTTTCCGGATCCGGTCAAGGATATGCACTACTGACGAGCTCAAACGAGAGCGAAACTCGAGTATAGTGCTTCCATATATTTATTTCTCCATAGTAGTTTTATCTGTATGCAGTACCTTTGTTTTTGATGTTAAGATATACGTTGTGAATTTCACTATTTCTGTGGGTTGAGGTTAATAGGTTTTCTATACCATTCTGTTTAACCTGTACGCTGAAAATATAATGAGAAATGTAAGAGAAGATATAAACAGGGAGCTATATGATGCCCTAAATATTGGCGGTCATGATATACAGAGATTCGATATGCTGATGATACAGTATTACTATTCACAACACAGAATGGCATAGAAAATTAGCCTCAACCCAATTGAATAGTGAAAATCACAATTTATATCTTAACATAGCAAAAACAAAAATAATGCATACAGATAAAACTACTATGGAGAAAGAAATATACATTAATGGGGAAACATTGGAGGTGGTGGAAAATTTTGAATATCTTGAGTCATTGATTACCAACAACGGTGATACAATGAAAGAAATTAAACGGCGACTATCAATTGCTCTTCAAAGACTAAAACAGCTGAATAAATTATGGAGTGGGACAGACAGAACTACAAAAATTAGATTTTTAAGAGCATGCATCTTTCCCATTGCAACATACGCCTGTGAGACATGGACACTTACTAAACAAGCTGAACAGCGTATAAACGCCTTTGAATATAAATGTTATATTTGAATAACGAAGACACAAACAATAGATTGCACGATTTATTGCCTGGCATATTTCGCTGCATCTCGTCAGGTACATACTGCAGAAATCACACAACTTACGTGAAATTAACTAGATAAATCCTTCAAGTTGAAATATACACAATTTCGCACAGTAATGTCACTTATCTACCACGGTAATTTTAAGCTGACTAACATGTCTTTCTGTTTACACAATTCTGGCTTGCGTTGATAGATCATAATTGCTTCTGCAAATTTTAACAAGCGAGTATTTTGTGTTCTAAACAACACGCGAAATGCAGTGTCTCTGGACACAACGTGACCACTGGCGACAATGTGTCTGCCGATTGAAGACGCCGGGAGCTTCCGGTGTGTCGGCTCCTCGCGGCTAGCCACTCCTGTGTGTTGTATCTTGTTGACCCATTGAGGTATGTGTTCTGACACCCGTTTGTTAAGCTGTCTCTCCGTTCGACCAATGTAAACGGCCTGGCATCTACATGTGAATTGGTAAATACAATTGTTTGTGGCGTACAGAGGAACAGGCTCTTTGACTGTTGGTGTAGGAATGGGTACGGTTTTACATCTAATGACTGGAGTTGCCGCACAGAATGTTCGACCTACTGCTGTAGTAAGCCGGTCTTGTAGCCTGTTTCTATAAATGTTATAGACGAGTTCTAAGAATATCTTGGGTAAAGAAAAGAACAATTGCATCCATACTTCAAGAGCTGAATATTGAAGAAGCTTGGCTATTAAAGACGATGAAACAAAGAAAATTGAAATATTTTGCCCACTTGAAACGTCACGAAAGTTTGGAGAGAACAATAATGGAAGGGTATATGCCTGGGAAGAGAGGAAGAGGAAGGCCAAAGAGAAGATGGGTGCAGGATGTGGCGGATGGTCTCCAGATGGGTGTGTCAGACGCGGGACATCTTGCTTATGATCGAGAGGTTTTCCGGTAGGTTGTTATGGGAGCGAGGTTCTGCAAAGGACATGCTACTGAATGAATGAATGAATACCATTCTGTGATGTGGATAGTAATACTGCATCATCAGCATATCGAATCTCTGGTATTTCATGACCACCGATATTTAGGGCATCATATAGCTCCCTGTTTATATCATCTCTGACATTCCTCATTATATTTTCGGCGTCCAGTCTGATATCTCGCCATCTATTCTAACCGCTGCTTGTTGGTCTAGATAGAACATTTTTATGATTTATACTGCATGTGATGGAAAGCCCATATTCCTCATTGTTTCCCAAAGTTTCTGATGTTGTACACTGTCTAATGCCTTTGAATATTCCACAAAAAATGAGAATAGATTTACATTAACTTCTCTGCACTTTTCTATTACTAAACGCATGTTAAGTATGCGATCTCTTGTTCCTCTTCGTTGTCTAATTCCAGCTTGAACCACGTTAATCTCTTCTTCCATTTACTTACGAAGCCTTCCCTTTATGATCTTTAGTAGAATTATGCTTGCATGACTGATCAGGGCAACAATTCTATATTTGGTGCCTAATTCTACTACTACAATGTCGACAAGTTATTGTATATCGTTTGCGTTTTCGGTTATCAGTACTCTGTCATCTGCACAGCGATAGCGTAGACTGCTTATATTACAACCTTAGATTGTTATATTACACCTTAGATTGTTTATATTACAATATTATATTTTTTTATACTACAACCTCCAAGTCGTGTTCAATTCTCACACGCCTAATAACAATATATATATATATATATATATATATATATATACTAGCTGACCCTGCCCGGCTTCGCCCAGACCCTGGTGGGGAGCATCTCATTTAATTCATATAAGTAGTCATATAAGTTCCCGTTCCCGTTACCGACTATCTGTCTGTCTGTCTGTCTGTCTGTCTGTCTGACCCGGCCCGACATCGCCCAGCTCCTGGTGTGAAGCATCTCATTTAATTTATATAAGTAGTCATATAAGTTCTCGTTCCCGATGTTATCGCGGACCTCAGAGAGAAGTGTCTATGTAGAAGACCATTTCCTGGACGTACGTATTTTGGGAGGGGGAGGAGGGAGGAGGGAGGAGGAGGAAGAAGAAAAAAAAACTACGACAGTTGGCATCTCTGGAATGAAAGGAAGGCGTGTAGAAAATTTCATCTCAATCGGATGGGCCGTTCGCGAGCGTATAAAGGACATACGGAGATACATAAATACATACAGAGATACGCTCCTTTTTTATATATAAGATACTAGCTGACCCTGCCCGGCTTCGCCCAGACCCTGGTGGGGAGCATCTCATTTAATTCATATAAGTAGTCATATAAGTTCCCGTTCCCGTTACCGACTATCTGTCTGTCTGTCTGTCTGTCTGTCTGTCTGACCCGGCCCGGCATCGCACAGCTCCTGGTGTGAAGCATCTCATTTAATTTATATAAGTAGTCATATAAGTTCTCGTTCCCGATGTTATCGCGGACCTCAGAGAGAAGTGTCTATGTAGAAGACCATTTCCTGGACGTACGTATTTTGGGAGGGGGAGGAGGGAGGAGGGAGGAGGAGGAAGAAGAAAAAAAAACTACGACAGTTGGCATCTCTGGAATGAAAGGAAGGCGTGTAGAAAATTTCATCTCAATCGGATGGGCCGTTCGCGAGCGTATAAAGGACATACGGAGATACATAAATACATACACACATCCTAATTTATATATAAGATATATATATATATATATATATATATATATATATATATATATATATATATATATATATATATATATATCGTATATATATATATATATATCATGTGCCATGCCGGAAAGCGTGGGCAGTCATGACTCGCCATTTCACTCGATCACCAGAGTCGTGGATCAGCTCAGTGTTCCTTCTCGACCATGCCATGTCGCCAAGCCATGCAGGTATTTACTTCTCGGTCTTCCCCTTGATCTCTTCCCTTCGATCTTACCAGTTGTCACTAAGTTCTCCAATCAATTTCTTCTCATAACATGTTCAAAAAATTGTGACTGTCTACGTCTAATTTCTCTAATAAATTTACGATTTTCATTTGCCTCCTGTAGTACTAGTCATTGGTTTTTCTGTTTGTCCATGGTATTCTTTGCATTTTCCTCAGAAACCACATTTCTGCAGCCATCAAATGTTTTTCAGCTTGACTGCTCATTGTCCAAGTTTCAATCAATCAATTATGTGCCATGCCGGAAAGCGTGAGCGGCAATGACTCGCCTTTTCAGTCGATCACCAGAGTCGTGGATCAGCTCAGTGGTCCTGTCTCGACCATGCCATGTGGCCAAGCCATCCAAGTATTTACTTCGGCTTCCCCTTGGTCTGTTCCCTTCGATGTTGCCAGTTGTCACTAAGTTCTCCAATCCATTTTTTCTCATAACACGTCCAAAAAATTTTGATTTTCTACGTCTAATTTCTATAATCAATTTACGATTTTCATTTGTCTCCTATAGTACTTGATCATTGGTTTTTCTGTCTGTCCATGGTATTCTTTGCATTTTCCTCAGAAACCACAGTCCTCCAGCCATCAGATGTTTTTCAGCTTGACTGCTCATTGTCCAAGTTTCACATCCATACAAAATAACATGCTCTATGTATCCCCTCAACACTCTTTTTCTCGTTTCAATTGACATCTTCTTATTGGTCAGAATGTTTTTCATCTTGCTACAAGGCATCTCCAATCAGATGTTATGACTGTTTCGAGATAATTGTACCGATTCACTTGTTGAAGAATATTCCCATTTACTTGTATATTACATTGTGGTATTTCGTTCTTCTTAGTGATGACCATAATCTGTGGATTTTTACAATTTTATTCTAATGCCAGTTGTTCACTGTGTGCAACAACCGCATCTACTAATTGTTGCAGATCCTTCTCATTGTTTGCAATCAATACTGTATCATCTGCATATCTAATTTTATTAATGTTTCGTCCTCCAATGCTGATTCTATTTATATCTTCTACATTTCTGAAAATATTTTTACTGTATAGGGAAAAAAAGATGTGGAGACATTACACATCCCTGCCTAACACCTCTCGTAATAGGTTGATATTGTCCCACTTCATTATCAATCCTTATGGCAGCTTGTTGTTTCCAATATATGTTTTTTATAAGTCTAATGTCTTTCCCATCAAT
The DNA here is from genome assembly GCA_963921405.1 of Cepaea hortensis. Classification (NCBI taxonomy): domain Eukaryota; kingdom Metazoa; phylum Mollusca; class Gastropoda; order Stylommatophora; family Helicidae; genus Cepaea; species Cepaea hortensis. Next base: position 73,746,182 of record OY992881.1, read on the forward strand.
TTGTAGATCTGCAAGCTTATATACCATGTTGACATGTCTTACTCTATCGAAAGCCTGTGTGTAGTCAATAAATCAAAGATGCATATCTTTGTTTACTTCTATAGAACGTTCAATAACTGAACGCTCAGCATTTATACACAGCATTTACTGTACCTTTTCCTCCTACAAACCCACATTATTCTTCCTCTATTTCAGGTTGTATTTTCTTCCTCACTCATTGCATGATAATTCGTAGCAAAATCTTTGTGATGTGACACACTATACAAATTGTTCTATGTTGATCACATTCCAAGGCTTCTGATTTCTTTGGGATTGCAATAAATTCAGAATTACATAATTCAGAAGGTATATGTCCGGTATCATATAATGTGTTCAGCAGTCTGGTGACTTGATCTATTCCATATTCTTCTAAAGCTTTAATCATTTCTGCTGTGAGATTATCTGAACCGGAGGCCTTGCCAGCTTTCATATGTTTAAGAACATTTCGAACCTCCATCTTCAAAATTGGCGGTCCTTAATTATTTAATCGAATATCAAACTGTTCATCTCTGTTATCATCATAAAGGTTTTTCACATAGTCTGACCATACATGTAGAATCTGATCTTTTTCTATTATGATTTTGCCATCTTTAGTTTTTAGACAACCTTCTGATGTACTTGTTCTTTTATTAGTATTATAAAGCCATCTTTAGTTTTTAGACAACCTTCTGATGTACTTGTTCTTTTATTAGTAAGCTCCTGAATTCTTTTGTGCACTAATTTGGTATTTTGACTTTTGCGTTGGTTTTTCAATTTCTAAGCAATTTTTCTCAAGCCATGCTTCTTTTGCCTCCTTACATAATATTCTGACTTGTCTGTACATGTCTTCATATTTGGCAGAATTATTTTTGTTGAGTCTTCTTGTTTCCATTAGTTGTAAAATTTCTTCAGTCATCCATTTCTTACGACCCACCTTCTTTAATTTTGGAATAGTTGTTTCTGCAGCCAAACTTATTGAATTCTTTAACATTCCCCATTGATCATCCACATCCTGGAATAGGATCTCAAGATCAGACAATATATCAAATCTATTCTGTACTTCTATGTTGAATTTGTTTTGTATTTCCTTGTCGTTACTCAGTGTACACAAATCATATTTAGTGTTTCCTGTTGTATACTTGACATTCTTTAACTTTATCCTCAATGTTCCCGTAAGTAATCTGTGGTCACTATAACAATCAGCACTGGGAACTGTTTTTGCTATTGTTAGCGCATTTCTAAATCTTCTGCTAATCAAAATGTAATCAATCTGGTTTCTAATCCTGCTATCAGGACTCCTCCGTGTCCATAATCTACTAGGGTGTTGCTTAAACCAGGTGTTTCCTACAATCATTTCCTGCTCTTTTGCCCACTCTACAAGTCTGTATCCTCTTTCATTTCTCTCTCCTAAACCATAGTTTCCTACTGTGTATCTATCATCTTGATTTCCTACTTTTGCATTGAAGTCCCCTATTTTGATGTTTATTTCTGAATTTTTACATGTCTTTAAATCAGACTCTATGTCATTATAAAATTCTTCTACACTATCTTCACTGGATTCTCATGTTGGGGCATATACTTGAATAATATTTATGCTAAAAGGTCTGCCGCTTAATTTAACTAGTATAACTCTGTCTGACACGACCCAATATCCCTGAACAGATTGTTATGTTTACCGGTCCAAAATAATTGCTACCCCCCCCCCCCCTTTGTCTTTTTTCTCCTATATAATAAACAATCTTAACATCTTCATCTATCTTGATGCCTGCTCCTGTCCATCTCCTTTCGCACATCCCTAAAATATTAATTTTCTCTCTTTCCATTTCTTGTTTAATGTTATCTAATTTTTCGTCGTCGTTTAACGTCCTAACATTCCATGTTGCTAATTTTAATATCTCTGTCCTTGAATTGCGATGATCTGTTAAGCGAATCATAATGAACTAGGAACATTTAAAGAAGGTAGTTTGCTGTTGCTTTCCCTCTATGGCTGTCAAAGAGCTGGATATATAGATAGAAGTAGGACAAAGACAGAAGTAACGAAAGGACAGAGACAAGACAGAGATAAGGACCTTTACAAGAGAATGGATAGAGAGAGGGACAGTATAAGGAGAAAGAACTCCAAACAGTCTAGGACAGGACATGGATAGGACACGCACGTGTCATAACTAGGACATGACGGGGATCAACTCCCAAGATAGGACAGTGGACATTGGTCACGGGGAACTACCTGTAAACAGACTGAATGGTAGTACAGCTGTAGGGTAGGTAACTGGACTACTGGACTACGTGACAAGTGACGCAGCACGCAGCGCTGCTGACCGCACGAGGACTAAGGACTAGTAACTGAAATAGACCTGTAAACTCAGGCAGACCGGACTTGATAGTTAGAGCGACAAAACCTGTGTGATGTTACTCTAGCCACTGTGTAGTTTAAACAGGACGCAGTTAGACGTAGCGAGTGTGAATTTAATAATGTGTTTGAGTATTTGAATGCGATTAATGTATGCTCGAGAAGTGAGCTGTATATATCTGTGTGGCCATATCGCCTGATAGCAATTGTGTAGAATAAATATTGATTTATTATATACCATTCATACCATCGTGTTTGTGATCGTGAGGGATGAATGAAGTGGCCAGCATGCCTGTATGAATTCAGGTTCTTGACAAGCGGCCAAGAGTGGTGTCAGAAGTTCGTAATGAACCTATGACCTACTGGGTGTACAAGAGTGACAAGAGAGTGATTGTTTTTCATTAAGAGAACACCAAAAGTTAAATTAGAAAGTTTAAATGAACTATGATGCATTGTGTGGTTGTTTGATAACAGCAAGAAGATGATTACAGCGTGATTGTAACAGAACGTGTGAAAGAACTCATTGTCTAGAAAAGCAAGAGTAGTACAAAAAGAGTGATAAAAGCTATGAATTAATTCACTGTGTACAATCGAAAGATTAAAAGTGTAAGAGCGCTTACGAAAGAGTGACAAAGAAAGATTACGTTTGGAAAATTGTGAAATATTGTGAACAATTATGAAAGATATAATGAACATTAACATGTTTCACAGAGATGTTTCAGCTGGTGCCTCACGCCAGTGAAGACTACATGACAAAGACGAGACAACTGACACAACGACAGACAAAATTTAATACACTAATTTCGCATTTCAGCATCCCGTCGGAGAGAACGACGACACAGAAATATTGTTAATTAATATATCAAATTTGCATGTGTGTGTTTTCTGAAATTCTCTATGTAACAGAATGCAGAGAAGAAGCATTCAGAACAGCATTAGAAACTGAACTGAGAGAAGACAACAACTCCCCATTAGGCCTGGAAAAGCTGAAAGTTGTCAGATAAGTACATAGATAGTTTTGATTAATGCATCATAGAATAGCATCTTATATTTTTGAATGCTGTGAATAATTAGAAATAGTATAGAAAAAGTATTTCTCATTTTTGGATGTGTGTATAAACTAACTAACAACAATGTCAACATTAAAAGAATGCATAGAAGCGGGAAAAGACCTAGGTTTGAGTGGAGATAAATTAGAACAGTGGCAGAGCGAAAGTACAGAGAAAATACGGATAGACTGGCAGCAATTGAAAAAGAAGCTAAAAACGCAGAAAGAGAGGAACGAGCCCAGGAACGACAGCACCAAAAAGACATAGCAGAGCTGGCTGAAGCCACTAAATTAAAAGAGCTAGCTCTAAAAGAAAAACAACTGGAGATTGATTCACAAACCCAGTTTTTTTTTTTATATTTTTTTTTTTTGCCGCACCGAAGAGTTTTTATGATTTGTCTTCATCTTATATGTGACACATGTGTTTGTGTAGTTTTATGTGTGTTGTTGCCATTATTACATTACATGTATAGGAATATTTTCCAGCATCTTAGCTCGGCGAAGCAGTCACAAATTAAGCAAACGCATTCATTCGTGACTGCGTAAACCAATCTGCGATGCTTGAAAACGTCATTCAGTAAATTATAGACATACATCTATGTTTGTGATTTAAGCATACACTAAGAGTTAAATAAAGAAGCAAACAACCAGATATACTTACAGATAAAGATACAGACAGCAGTATAAAGAAAAGGGGGGAAACTCATGAACAGGGGACATAACAGACTTTGGAAACTTTGAGAACACAGTGAAAGATTTACCCACAAACGGAAGTTAGAGAGGTGAACATTAGCTAACACACAATGTGTAATAGAGTTGGAGAAACATTACACGGAAGCCATGAATTTTATTAATGTTTTGTACCCGTAACAGGGACAATTTGTTCGGGATGTTGGTCAATCGACATTTTGAAAAGGAGGTCTTATTGACATTTAGGCTTTGGTTCGATACAGCATCCATATGTGTAATGAAGATGAGTGTGGACTCTGGCTAACAATACAGTTGTGCGACGCTGACCATAAGCCAGTGGATAAATACAACAGTGTGACATCAGACTTTTATAAGTCAGTGATTATACCCAGGACATGATTAGTTAACCCTAGCCAGCACTTTGACAAAATTAGACCCAACTAATTTTTTTTACATGTTACGACAGATTGCGTCACACCCAATAACTTGGATTTGGTGACGCAATACAGGGGGGGGGGGGCGAGAGCGTGTCAAAGAGCTGGAAATATAGATAGAAGTAGGACACAGACAGAAGTAAGGAAAGGACAGAGACAAGACAGAGATAAGGACCTTTACGAGAGAATAGATAGAGAGAGACAGTATAAGGAGATAGAACTCCAAACAGTCTAGGACAGGACATGGATAGGACACGCACGTGTCATAACTAGGACATGACGGGGATCAACTCCCAAGATAGGACAGTGGACATTGATCACGGGGAACTACCCGTAAACAGACTGAACGGTAGTACAGCTGTAGGGTAACTGGACTACTGGACCACGTGACAAGGGACGCAGCACGCAGCGCTGCTGACCGCACGAGGACTAAGGACCAGTAACTGAAATAGACCTGTAAACTCAGGCAGACCGGACTTGATAGTTAGAGCGACAAGACCTGTGTGATGTTACTCTAGCCACTGTGTAGTTTAGACAGGACGCAGTTAGACGTAGCGAGTGTGAATTGAATAATGTGTTTGAGTATTTGAATGCGATAAATGTGTGCTCGAGAAGCGAGCTGTATATATCTGTGTGGCCATATAGCCTGATAGCAATTGTGTAGAATAAATATTGATTTATTATATACCATTCATACCATTGTGTTTGTGATAGTGAGGGATGAATGAAGTGGCCAGCATGCCTGTATGAATTCAGGTTCTTAACAATGGCAGTGACCATACTGGCCGGAGAAGCCGGCCATTGTCTCGTGAAAGAGATCTTCTGCTTACCGTCGCGAAACTTGAGACCATAACCAACAACTATCTGTCGTCTGCCCTCATAATTTCATCCATCACCTTCCTTCCGTGGCTTCTTTTGAACACTTCCAATAAACGAATACAAAATAACACCACATAATCAACAGGAAAACACTAAAACAGCATCGTCCCGAAGAATGAACGCGTCACGTCGTCGCCATATTTACCGGACATCCATACAAAAGAACAGGCACCTCAACACTCTTTTTCTCGTTTCAATTGACATCTCTTTATTGGTCATTATGTTTTTTATTTTTATTTTGCTAAAGGCTACTTTCGCCATGGTTATTCTTGTTCTAATCTCTTCAAGGCATCTCCCATCTGATTGTTCCGAGATAATTGTACCGACTCATTTGTTGAAGAATATTCCCATTTACTTGTATATTACATTGTGGTATTTCGTTCTTCCTACTGACGACCATAATCTGTGTCTGTTTACAATTTAATTCTAACCCCAGTTGTTCACTGTGTGTAGTAACCGCATTTACTAATTATTGCAGATCCTGCTCATTGTCTGCAATCAATACTGTATCATCTGCATATCTAATGTTATTGATGTTTCGTCCTCCAATGCTGATTCCAATATATTATTATTCCAATATGATTATATCTTCTATATTTCTGAAAATATTTTCACTGTATAGGGAAACAAGATCTGGAGACATTACACATCCCTGCCTAACACCTCTCTTAATAGGCTGATATGTTCCACTTCATTATCAATCCTTATGGCAGCTTGTTGTTTCCGATATATGTTTCTTATAAGGCTAATGTCTTTCCCATCAATATATATATATATATATATATATATATATATATATATATATATATATATATATATATATATATATATATATATATATATATATATATATATATACAGGGTAGGGCAAAATGATCTGACACATTTGTAACTTTAATAAAACTAAATTAGAATAAATGAACAAAAAAGTATTTTTAGTTATCAAATGTACACATGATGCTATTTTGTTTTATGTTGTTTGAATAATGAAAATAAGTATTTTTATTTCCTAAATGTACATATTATGTCATTTTATTTCATTTTTCTTTTAAAAATTACATCAGTCAAATGTTCCCCTTTATTGTCCACACACTGTTGAAGACGTTCGCGAAAGTTGTCCATAACTCGGCGGATCATTTCATGTGGAATAGACTCAATTTCTTGATGAATTGCATCATTTAATTGTTCAATTGATCGTGGGCGATGAATGTATACCTTTTATTTTAGGTATTCCCAGAGAAAAAAAATCACACGGGTTCAAGTCAGGTGATCGGGCAGGCCAACCGAGGTCACCTCGGAATGAAATTAAATGACCGGGGAACATCTCCTTCAAAATTTCCATTGAACGTCTAGACGTGTGGGCTGTTGCGCCATCTTGTTGGAACAAAACATTATTTCTGACGTCAAGTTCATCCAATTTGGGTCGCAGAAAAGTGTCCAGCAACACGCAACATCGTTCAGAGTTAACGGTCACTGTAACATTGTCTTCTTCAAAAAAGTACGGACCCAAAATGTCAAATTCTGCTATCGCACATCATACAGTTACACGAGGACTGTGCAAGGGGCGTTCATGTAACTCATGAGGGTTGTTTTGGGACCAATAGTGGAAATTTTGTTTATTCACGCTTCGACACAAATGAAAATGGGCCTCGTCACTGAAAATCACAATAGCAGTACGGGGAACCTGTTGTTGAATTTCCTCATGACACACACAAAACTGTCTCTTGGAAGAATCATGTTAATAAAAAATATATAGAAAGTCCTTTCTCTGGAACCCACAGAACGAAAAAAACTAGTGTTGGACCTAACATACCCGGGGAAGATATGGGGCGTAGATGGACAGCTACAGAAGATGGCCAAAGATAAATGGGTTTAGTGTGAGCTGTATGATGGCCTATGCTCCATTGTATGACAAAAGGCAGAAGAGGAAAAGGAGGGGGAAAAAGAAGAAGAAGAAAAAGAAAAAGGATGGGAATAACAAGAACAAGATTGTTCAAATAGCAATGCTAATCATAATGCATAGCACACAACTGTGTAATGAAACTCAAAGAGATCATCATTATCATGTTCAGTCTCCGCACAGAATGTCAATTGTAATTAGACTTAAATATCCTCTTTCCTCCATCTTCACAGTGCATTAACATAGACTTCAGTTAGTGCACGTTCCCTCTTCTCCATCTCCATTGAGTGAGTTGGGTTGATTTGAGCTGTGTCAATAACCGAAATCACAGCAGTCATATACGAGCTCCGTCACCATCACCACACAGCAGGTCCTTTGCAGAACGTCTCTTTCATAACTGCCAGCAGAATCATCTCTCCACCTCTTGCCATGTCTCCTTCTCCGTGCCCAAAAAGTCTGCAATGACCAGTCTTCGCTTGGGTCTTGGCTGAACGCTGTTTTTTTTTTTAATGCAGTAACCATGCAGTCCATCATTCCAAGCCACTGTGACATTTAATATGGCCAAAGGGTAGAACAAACAAATGCTGCATTTGATAAGATCACAAACATCTTATACAATAAGTCACTCTCATTAAATTTCAGAAATAAAGTACTTCAATGTTATACAGAATGTGTTCTGCTGTATGGCAGTGAATCTTGGAATGCGAATGAACAAATTAGAAAATTTGTCACAGGGATGTGAGTTCTGAAACTGAATGTTGTGAATGTAATATCTTGGTCTGCCGGGGTAACTAACAACAGATTCCTGGAAATGGCTATTGAAAGTAAAACAATGTATACAACTACGAGAAAGATAAACATTCTTTGCCATGTTACGAAAAGAGAAGCAATGGAGCATATCGTGACAACTGGATAGATCAGAAATAAAGGAGGATCGGCAGACTGAGAGAACTGATGTTGGATCGGCCAATACGGTGGTCGTGGAGAAACCCAAGGATATGTAGATGACATTTAAACGTCTACGTCATTTGACAGAGTACATGCTGATAATATATGTTTATTCTATGTGTTTGCCCCATACAGTACTGAAAATTACATAAGAAACCTCTAATCGAGCTTTAATTTTAATTCTAGCACAACTGTTTAGATGTAAAGGGCTGTTTCATATTATTAGATGATAGTTTTGCCATTCCTGTTCTCAATTCTGCATTGTGCAGGCAGGTACTTCGAGCGATGCTTCGGCAGGGGAGATCTCAATAATGAGTACAAGGTTAATTGTCTTATAACGTGTTGATCTGCATAAACCAATGGACGACCCCGTGGTACTAGCTTAACCCTAGAACTTCCCAGGATTTGTTAGTAACACTGGTTACCAACGGGGTCCATACGGACCAAATCACTTAATATAGTTAAAAGGAGACAGTTTATTGTTTAGATTTATTAATTATTACAAAGTTTTTAGATAAATGAATGCTTAATTATCTTTCTTACACACATGAACCTAGCATAGAATCTTGAACATTATAAGCTGCAGCAGTCACAAACAATGTTCTTATATTGGCCATAAACAAATTTATTGCAAGTACTACAAACACCTCTCCGTTTTCTGTCAATCTCCCTAGGGCAAAAGTGACAGCGACCTCGTTTTCTAGATCCACAAGGATTCTCTACTACTTTAGGTAGAAGGTTCCCAAGTTGACATATTTGGCCCATTTCAATGAGTTCTTCTGCAAGTTGAATAAAAAAAACAGTCGGCTTTTATGTGACTTGTGATTGTTCCATTCAGGATTGACGTGCATCCACAGAACAAATGCATTCATGGAAGAAACATCTAACATGTTGTAGAAAATGACTACAGGCCACCTGTATGTCTTGCGTTTGGCTGAATGACAGCGCAACATTCGATCGACTTTGTCCACTCCGCCCTTCATGTGACTGTAGTCAAGAATCATCAATGGTCTTTTGGAATCAGAACATTGATCCACATCTGGCTGATCATGCATTATACTAAGATGTACAACCAACTTCCCTTTCTTTGGACAATAGGAAGTTAGTGCTGCATCATAATGAAAGTAAAATTTGTGGGAAAATTGGACACGATCTTTTCCTGAAACGAGCTCTTTTGGAAGTTCAACTCTGTTGTTTTCTTATTGTTCCAAAAATTGTAAGCTTTTTTCCCTACAATGTCTGTCCCAATTTCAAGCTTGTAAAAAAGATATCGCAAGTAATATTTCTTCTACTATTTTCCAAACCTTTCGCCATGTCCAGTACAACTCTTTCTCCTTGGTTTTTTTCCCCCCTTGTGGTTGCCCTGGTTCTCTGCCGGTTTAAACTTGCATATTGAAAACATATGAAGTATCATTGTCACAACAGAACCACAGTTGTATGCTATATTTGCTAGATTTTGACTGAATATATTACTTGAAAGGGCATCTTCCTCCAAACGTAACTAAATGCTAATTAATTGTTACATTACACGAGGGAACATAGCAGTCATGTAAATGTTTTCGCCCAATTGTTGAATACTTGCTTTATTGTTTCAAATGAATCATTTCTTTCATGTTGTCGTCTCTGTTGGACATTATCAAATCGTAGACATCTGGAAATTACAGCAAATCTATTTCGTTGCATTGTCTTTGAAAATATTGCACGTCCATGTTCTTTACTATAAAGTTGACCAATAGCTTCATTTTTTAATGTAAACACACCAGTCAAAATCAAAACTCCCCCAAAAAATATAACGCAGTTCAATTATCTCCAGAGTTTTCCATTTGTTCTGAAACACACTAATTCCTTCTTGGTTTGTCAATTTCAGTGTGTCATCTGTCAGACTTTTTGTCACAAATAATTGAAACATTGAAATTATTGAATCAATGTTTCCTTTTGCATGTTGAGTTGGGCCATGATTTTGAATGAAAACATTTTCATAAGCTCTTCTGCAAGTTGCTGTCATTCTTGGAGTGTAATACATATTAATACATTTATTTTCGAAAGGTACATCAGTCCTTAGTCTTTAGTCGAATCTTAGCTTGCATGTGTACGTGAATAATTATTTTCATTTTCGCTGTCACTTTCACAACTATTTTCTTCAATGGATAGATGTTCTTCACTTTATACACTTGACACAACTACTTTTCTTTTATGAATAAGTTTTGCCCACCTTCTGAAATAAATGTGTTATGAAGTAATCAAGTTTAATATCAATGAATACTGAAAATATGCTTATTTTCTATAGAAAAAAAAAACCTATAGAAAAAGAGTTAAACCCCACTGGTAGAAAGTGTAAAAACGTATGATAGTAATTGTAATTTTCAGTCGATTAAAAAAATATTTTATGATGTTTTTGGGGAATATATTGCTAACAATGACATAAAATATCAGACAAATAAAAGCAAGTTTAAGAAAAGTAGAGAAAGCGAAAATTGACACGGTAGTCCATTTGGACCCCATGGTGAAAAAGGGTTAAGAAAAGTTCAGAAGGAAATAATCGACAGATGGGACCGTAATAACTAAAGTTAAATGAAAAGTAAAGCTTTTGTCAAAGCCTTGAGGCGTGTTTGGTATATGGTCTAGCTCCATACTTGTATATACCACTCTGGTCTCGGTAGGTGATGTGTTCATTATCACGCCGGCCGCCATTGCTTCTCAGAATATTTCAGATACCCTTTAGACATTAAGTCCAAGTCATTATTAGAAATTCCCCTCCAGTTTTGAGGAATTCGAACACACGATCTCCATGTTGGCAGCTAAGTGTGCAAACCCTGCACTACCGTGACTCCAGTGAATTGAGTATTACGCATTGCATATTACCGTTGCTCCCTGTGAAATGAGAATGATTACAGTAAATGTCAATTTGTAATAGTTAAACGCTTACTAAAAAGACAACTAGATGCCAGTCTCATAGTGGCATGCGATGTAGGGACTAAATTACAAGTACTTCAGAAGTCGGAGTGGATTTACCATATGGCGGGGGACACTGGTAACACGAAAACTAATCCACACGCAAAATCAGTCCAGTGCACTCCTCAGTAGCAGCAGCAGCAGCAGTAGCAGCAGCAGCACGTGTATGGACTACGAAGGCAAACAGTCAACGTACCAAGTGACATGCTCAGTTTGTTGTTTAATGAATTGTTTGAAACACCCTAGACCAGTAGTTATCAGCAATTTTTAGCCCATGCACCCCTACACCATATTTTCAGAACGTCACCCCTCCCCCCTTCGTATGTCCTCCCCGCAATCCCTCCACCCCTCCTCTACACAGTATACGTAAAAATGGAAGCTAAATTTAATAGCACATACTAGAACAAGTCAAGACGTATACATAACATGTAATGTGCGGGTCTACTTACTTTATAAAACGAATTTCAGAAGAGCGAGAAGTACAGAACTATAAAGTATGGAGGGAAAAACAATATCAAGTAATCGGTTCTTGTATTAACGTGATCTTGAAATAATCTTAGTTCTCCCCCCCCCCCCCCCCACAATGGAAACCCAAAAATTCCCCTCCTTAGGGGTGGGGGGATTCTCCACCGGTTGAGAACCACTGCCATAGACCAACCTCGCGCAACCAAGGTCACAGAACCATCAACACAGCAGAAGACATGCCCCGACACCACCGCTTATTATTAATTGCCCTAGGCGGAAAAAAACCACAACATAAAAACTGTTGATTCGCTTAAGTGTCTCCTTCATTCATTGCAAATTGCAAAATTTCCTGGCACTCTCTTCGTTGATAATCATAGTTTTTGTTTTCTTTCTATTTATGTCGCAGTCGTTTTCATTGCTGTAATTTTGTACTTAATTTATTCATTCTCGGAGATCCGTTTATCTGAATTGCTTTTGTGGTATCTTCCACAATTTTAAGTCCCGGTGTTCTTTCGGTGTCAACATATTCTCTGTTAAAGAACTGACCATGAATGGGCAGTGGCCGACTGGTCAGGTGTCAGCTTGCTGGGTGGCACATCGGCCCTTTGGACCTTTAAAGCAGTGGGCCCCCTTAAACATTACACACTAAACTGAAAATGTAAATGACCTTTCATTCCTGACAGCCAATATTGTTAGATCCAGCCCACCACAAGTTGTGATGATTTTACACCCGTGACTCACAACTCTCTTTATACCAATCCTGATCTTACAGTTGATTTGTTTTTGTTTAAAAAAAAAAAAAAGGTATATTTCGATCTTTTCCATCCACATCTATTTTATCCAGACGTTAGTTAATGTGTTGCGGATAACTCAGCTGAACGCTTTTCCGAAGCCTATGAAGCACATTTTATTTAGCCTCTGTATAATTTTCTACCAGTGTTCTCCAACAAATTATTGCTTTTCACTGTTTTTGTTTTTCTTTCTTTCGAAAATCAAATTGTTCATCTGAAATTGCAATGGTTACTTTATTTTGCATTCAAATTTTTGAAATCCGGCCGGAGCCGGTTTTGGCCGGATTTATGAAGTGAGATCCGGTCGGAGCCGGATTTGGCCGGATTTATGAAGTGAGATCCGGCCGGAGCCGGATTTACAAATAAAAAAATAAAAATAAAATAACGTACTACATCACTTGACTTAGGTGAGTGGAGTCACTCGACTGTTCATTACTGCAGTTCATTACTATAGACATGACAATGATGACATATACTCATATTAAATCATTTAAAAGTAAAATAATTACATTTACATTAGAATAAGTAATTAAGTAATATTAAGTTCCATAAGTTCAAGATGAAACATAATACATAATGCTAATTTAGTAATTTTAATTTTTAGTTTTCAGTTTCAGTTTTTAGTTTTCACATTGTTTTCAGTTGGCAAATTGGCAGCTCAGTTACAACTCACAACAACAGTACATTGAACAGATTGAATTTATTGAAATACATTCATTCAGTAATTTCACTATTTCAGTCAGTCAGTCTTCATTATGGCTGTGAAGTTGAACTCTCAGAGTCAAGAAGGGACGAGTTGTATTTCAGGAAAATCAACGCCTCAGCATTTTCTGGTAAAAGGCTACTACGGTGGTCAGTGATAATGTCTCCTGCAGTACTGAACAGCCTTTCCGATGGCACACTTGTAGGTGGTGGTGCAAGAAATGCCTGCGCCAGTCTAGCCACACTTGGAAATCTTTGCTTATTGGCATGCCACCATGAAACTGGATCTGACTGTCGAGTTTGAAGTGGCTCTGACAGGTACTGTGTCACCTCAGTGCAATGCTGTTGCCTTCGGCACTTGCAGAACAATCTGTGGTGGGATTTTCCTCGACAATTCTGTCAAAACAGCTCCATAGGCTGGACTCGTACTGTGTGGCAGTGTTCACAGAAGTCAAAACACTAGTACTACTACTACTACTACTACTACTACTACTACTACTACTACTACTACTACTACTACTACTACTACTACTACTACTACTAGCTGATGGATCCTGTGGACTGACTGTGTTTGCTGAATCAATAATGGAGTTAGCTGCTAACAGCAGATGAGCTCGTGCATCACTTCTACCACGTTCGGAGAAGAAGCACAGCTTGAATCGAGGATCCAGTAGTGTGGTACAGGTGTAAATACTGTTGGATTCAATGTCCGCAAATCTGCTGCTAACAGCTTCAAGCAGGGCTGCTTTCATAGTTTTGATCCCTGCATCACTACCTTCTTTCTGGAGGAAAGCCATGAGTGTTTTCACTAGGGCTGTACCGGATTCAAATTTTAGAAATCCGGCCGTAGCCGGATTTGGCCGGATTTATGAAGTGAGATCCGGCCGGAGCCGGAGCCGAAGCCGGATTTGTAAAAATGGCCGGATTCCGGATTTGCCGGAGCCGGAGCCGAAATCCGGTACACCCCTATTTTGCATCCTCTCATGCATGTGCATGTGGTCTATTCTATTCTACTGACTATTCTGAAATCCTAGCATTCCCATGCTCCTGATGTTCTGAACAATGTTATGAACATTAATGTTTCCATGCCTCGTCGAATAAAACCTGTATTGTATATACCGTTGCATAACTCACAGATTTTAAACTCGCTCAAAATGTTAGAAATAGTTTGGTGGTCAAATGGGTCAATATCTCTTGAAACAATAACGTTAAAAAAAAAATAATCAACATGAACTGGTTCAACCCCTACAACGGTCAGTTGGACTTCTCGTCTTTGACGTAAATTACAAATGCCTCTGAAGTCGGAGTGGATTCGCCTGATGGCGTGTGACAATGATATAGGGAAAGCTAATCCGCACGCAAGAAGTCAGTTCAATGCACTAGAAGTCGTAGCACGTCTTTGAATTGCGCGTAAGTTCAAAGCGAGCGAATTCAATAATAATAATAATAATAATAATAATAATAAATAAATTAATTAATAATAATAATAATAATAATAACTAAATAAATAAATAAATTAATTAATAATAATAATAATAATAATAAATAAATAAAGTAATAAATAAATTAATAATAATAATAATAATAACTAAATAAATAAATTAATAATAATAATAATAATAATAAATTAATTAATAGATTAATAATAATAATAAATTAATAAATAAATTAATAATAATAATAATAATAATAATTAATTAATTAATTAATTAATTAATTAATAATAATAATAATAATAATCATAATAATAATAATATTAATAATAATGATAAGTAAAATAAAGAACTCCCGATGTCGCTGCACGAAGGTCCAACAACTCTGCAAACATCTAGACTTGATCTCGGTACAAGAAAGAGCATCTCGTAGAACGTAATCTGTGCATTTAGTTAATATTTTATATACTAACATCATTGTGTATACGAGACTAAGAACATTGACTTGTATAATTCTCTCTCTACACGCGCGCGCGCACACACACACACACACACAAACACAGACATACACACACACAAACACACACACAGACACACACACGCACACACACAGACACACACACACACCCACCCACCGACCCACCCACCGACCGACCCACACACACACACACATTTATATATATATATATATATATATATATATATATATATATATATATATATATATATATATATATATATATATATATATATATATATATATATATCTTGTATGGATGTGAAGCTTGGACAACGAACAAACAGGCTGAGAAACATCTGATGGCTGTGGAAATGTGGTTTCTGAGGAAAATGTGAAGAATACTATGGACAGACAGAAAAGCCATGAACAAGTCCTTCAAGAAACAAATGAAGATCGTAAGCTGATTCGAGTCATTAGACGTAGATAGTCAAAATATTTGGACATATGAGAAGAAATTACTTGGAGAACTTGGTGATAACTGGCAAGATCGAAGGGAAGAGACCAAGGGGAAGACCTAGAAGTAAATAAATACCTAGATGGTTTAGCCACGTGGCATGATCGAGACAGGAACACGGAGCTGATCCACGACTCTGGCGATCGAGTGAAATAGCAGAACATGACCGCCCACGCTTATCGGCATGGGTCATGATGGATGGATGGAAGTATTTATTCATCACAGTAACCTAAACAACAAAAAGAAAAAAATAACTCAACAGGATTAGATGGATCAGTATTTGGAATCTTCGTTGCGTTGCATCAGTGATACGAGAGTCACTAACTTTCATTTATAATAAATGTCTCGATGAAGGCCACTTTTTTCAGCCCTTAAAATTGCTTGATTGTATCTTCATCTAAAATGCGGTTCATTGGACGATGGTCTCATGACCAACTAAAGGTCCACTTCCATATCATTACTAGCCAAACTAAGTAATAGAAGGGGCAAATGTAAATGGTATGATAATTGGATACACCTGATTCAAACATAATAAAAGACGACTTTACACATGGAAAAACCCTGGTTAGAAAATATTCAACCTAATGGACTACATACTTATTAATAAAAGATTTGTAAATTAATATTAATAAATGTAAAGACAGTGCATGGTGGTGGCTGTAATATTGATCGCGTACCACTATGTGGACAAATACAAGTAAGATTGAAGATAGGAAAAAAATGGTTAAGAATATGAGACTTAATAAAGATGTTCTGATAGCAGATAAAGAAATTCAAGAACATTACAGAGTGACTGTGAAAAATAGGTACAATGCGATAGCTAAAGTACACAGTATAAATGAACAATGATGAATGTTAAGGGACTCCATTCATCAAACAGGCAAAGCAATATTACCAGAGAGACGCCAAAAAAAGCTAAGAAAATATAAATGACTGAAAATTTTTTTAAATGTTGATGGATAAAAGAAAACAAAATAAAATTGGCAAACAAGAGTATGATAAGATATATAAGTAACAAGAGATAAATGTGTGAAGGCAAAAGAAAGCTGGCTAAACGACCAGTGCAAGAAAATTAAATTAAATTCTATAAAAGATTAAAACAAAAAATACAATCATCAAGTCATTGAACTCACGGGAAGAAAAATAAGAGTAAACACTGTATGTTTGAAATCAAAACAGGAAAAATATTATTGGAGGAAGAGGCTATAATGAAGAGGCGGAATGAGTATATAAAAGAATTATATGATGGAGAAAGAGACGAATTAACATAATAAAGTAACTTAGAAGGTCAACCTTTTCTAAAAGAAGAAGTCGCTGACGCTAATAAACATATGAATAGAAAGGTAAAACAGACGGGTTAGATGGAATTACAATAGAAGAATTGGAAGTACTGGAAGAATTTGGAGCTTAAATATTAATCAAAATGTTGAATGATATGTACAACAGTTAATATTTTCCTTGTGATATATTGAAATCTGTATGTATAGCTATACCACAAAAAAAAAAAAAGACCAGGAGCAGCTGAATTTGAAGATTTTCTTACAATTAATCTCATAAACCATGTCACTAAACTTCCATACAGAATTATAATGAAAAGAACACAGAAGAAAATTAAAATGGAAATTAGTGAAGAACAGTATGGATTTGTGGAATGAAAAGGTACAAACAATGCAATGTAGACATTAAGAACACTAACAGAAAGATGATCAATAGAGATACTTAAAGTATATATACTTACTGGCACCTTGCCATTTTGACAGATGATAGTTTGCTACATTGTGCTTCAAAAATAGCACAAAACCTGGGCTGAATTGTAGAGAGTATGTGTTACCCATGCAGTATGATCCCTCTCTCAACCTGCCTAATTTACTCCATAGGAAAGGTAACACCAATACATATGGAATAAGACAAGCTGCAGTAGCTGCCGAATAAACAAAGCAATGCTCTAACTGCCTTCCTGTCGGTGCTTCGATCCTTGACCAGTTACCAACCAAGGCTTAGGGCCTGGATGTAGTCATTAGGTTGTGTTTCCCGGCGCTTAGAGAGCGGCGAGCACTGGCGTTGAACCCACGTTTGACTACGTTCATGACATTTTCAACGTACCATCCTTACGATTACACCAACGCTCCGTTATTTAAGCTTTCCAGCTACATCATTGCCGGCTTCGTGGCTTAGAGGTTATGACTTTTCTCCGTAATCTCGTATACTCTCGTCGATGACGTGATGACGGTGAGAATCAGCAGTGGTTCGAATCGCATAGGTAACATACGGGGTATATGTGCCGGCCGCTCAGAAAGCAATGGCAAACTACTGAGCGTAATCTTGCCAAGAAATCAACATACAGCTGAAAGATGCTGGTGTTGACAGCGATGTCCTGTAAAGGATATGCAAAAAAAAAAAAAGCTACATCATTCCCTGCCTTGTGTCTGCATCTCTGGTCTGGTATTTTCCCACCCACAAAAGGCTTATTTCTCCACTCCATCTCTTCTTTTAATAATCTCCATAAATATCATTTATATCTTCATATGATTTTGTTGAGTGATTGTACAACAACTTGTATAGCTCTCAGCATCTCAGTGTTTGTTTTATTGTCAGTGCACTATATTCCCCACATCCGTCACGACATGCTACTACGGTTCCCAGCGTTTCAATAAGTATCTCTAAACAATACATCAGTTTATGCTTTCACGGCAACTATTGTGCATTCTGTTTTGCCAGCGTTCAGTGGCAATTCATGTCTCTTGATCTCCTTGAACAACCTGCCTAGTAGAATGGTTTCCATTTTATTTCTTGTTTGAGGATCTGTTCTTCAATGGAATTTTCAATACGTTTATTGAATTACTGCCGCGCTCTTCTATTTGTTTTTGTGTGTCATCTAATAATGTAACAAAAACAAAACAACAACAATAAATTCACCAAGTAAACAATTTGCAAATATGCATAACGAAAAGATTTGACTTGAGAAGTGATAAAATAAATGCAAGATATTGTTCATTAGCATTTTAGCAAATGCTCTTAATAATATTGCTCGCTTATTTAGAAACTCGTGGCCTTCCCATACATTAAGTGGAACTGAAAAATAATTTTAAAAAGCGTTTTAATTTTAAACAGTTCCTTAGAGTATTAACATGTTAGGGCAGTGATAGCATAATTACGTTAATGGAATTGAAATACTGACAAATGCGAATGACGATGTGATTGGCGGCTCGGGACTGTAGACCGCGAGTTAGGCCACTTTATTTATGTATGGGGTTCTCAGCACATTTGTTCCATCTGTTTCAGTCATTAGATCATGATCAACAATGATCATGATCAACGGTGAAACATGAAACTGGTTTCATGTGCTAAAGGGAGTAAGTCAGTACTGCATTCTCTCTCCATACCTATTCATTATATTCATTATTGGTTGGATTTCGCAGTTACAGTTTTCTACAGGAATCAACGGAAAGCAGAACCTCGACTTTCGCCTCTTACGATATTCATGAAATGTGAAACTTGAACTAAGAAATCAAGAATCATCATAATTATACTCTAGATATTCCAACACGTGCTCTATACAATTGACAATATATGTTGATAAGCAGAGAGTTAAGAAATTATTTGTGGACGACCAATTGTTAATAGCAAAAGATGAAGAGAGCCTTCAAAGCCATCTAAGTCAAGTCAATTCTAAGTGTGAAAAATACAACGTGGAAATAAGTATGCAACAGAGACAATGCTGATAGGCAGACCGTCAGAAAATATGTCAATAAAAATAAAACAAACCAGCTAATTTAAATATATAGGGTTAATTTTCACTTCAGATGGGGAAATGGATAGAAAAATCAACGCACGTTGTGGAAAGGCAAATCAGGAACTGGGACAACTGTCACGTAGAAAGATACCTATAAGTACTGATGGAAATCTCATAAGACGTATTCTTAGCCGACATTATGCTACCGATGTCAAACATGAACGCTGACTGCAAATACTGAGCACAAAATCATCACAACAGAGATAAAATACCTTAGACGAGCCGCGGGATTAACTGTGAGTTAAGAACTGTGTAGAAGTAGAAATGAGGAAATGAGAAGACGACTATATCTGAGACCAGTCATGCACTTCATGAAAGAAGAACAGATTCAATAGTTTGCCACCTAACAACATGTGTTGAACATATCTTTATTAACAATGTCTTCTAAACCTCTCCCCAATGCAAGTACTTATGATGTGTGGTTACAAGTGATTTCTAAACCCATACACTTTCTGAAGATGAGGACACTTCTTACCTTGCTGTGTGAAATGTACAGATCTCACTATCCTGTTACTTCTCACCTTCTCAATCTGTATGAACCTTGTGTAATCCACATATATCGCACAGGTTTAAACAGAGCACAGTGAGGAAATATGGCAGGGAGAAAACACATCACCCTTTGTATATATTTGATGTATATCTCCTCTCATTGAACCCAATTTGTGTTGTTGCTATTAACAAAACTATAGACCCACAGTCATTGATTTGTTAGTTTCAATTTGAGGGTCCCAGTCCAAGTAATGACAGGAGAATTGTAATTTAATCCTAACTGAGACAACACCAAAGAAGTTGCAATGTTTACAGACTGTGTGAGCGGAAAGGATCAAGCCTGATTTTATTTTATTGTAGTCTGATGCTAATATATTCAGAGAGAACTATAGATTGACCCACACCAGCGTTAAATAAATATGAAGTCAACCACTCCAGATATCAAACAGTGCAGTCGGTGAATAATGGGAATTTTCTTGGAGGAAAATAAAGACAAGAGAGTCAAATCATGACCACATTGTTTCCAGGCGTCTCTGAGACATTTATTGTGGTTTTCATAGATCTGTAATATGTCTTTTCTACTTCTGGGTTGGGTTAATTCTAATATATTTATAGTTTATTTCTGTCCCCAGATGATGTGTTCAGTTCCTCAGGTTTATTTGCAGTTATGCCATGTTACGATTGTTCTTAAGGGACCTTGGAATTACCATGCATAGACGTTAGCATGGAGTTTAGAACCTCTGTACAAGGCTATAAATGACATCAATAACATCCAAAAGGAAGAGCATTATAGAAATGAATGTAAAGAGGCTACAAAAATAGTCAGACAGCAGAAGCGAGAATATATGAGTAATATAATCAAAGATATGGAAACTAATCACCAGAAAAATGAATCCAGAAAATTTTTTAAAGAACTGAAGTCAATGAAACGAGGGCACCAACAAAACACATATGGTTTAAAAGACAAAAATGGGAATATGATAAATACCAATGAGGAAATGTGCAACACATGGAAAGAATATTTTATTGAATTACTAAATTGTGAAGCTCCAAGTAACATTTTCTCACAGGAAGAGGTTCTAACATGCGAACCACAAATTGAAGAACCTACATTTGAAGAAATCCTATATGTAATCACACGACTTAAAAACAATAAGGCAACTGGGACTGATGGAATTGCTGCTGAATTTATAAAGGCAGGTGGCCATGCATTACATCTAAAGCTATACGAACTAATAATAAAAATCTGGAGGACAGAAGAATTACCCCATGACTGGAAAGAGTCATTATTGATACCTATCTTTAAGAAAGGAGACAAGTTCCAATGTGGAAATTATAGAGGAATATCACTACTGTCCACAAGCTATAAGATACTATCCGCAGTATTACTAAATAGACTAAAACCATATTCAGAAGACATATTAGGTGACTACCAGGCGGGTTTTAGACAAAACAGATCAACAATAGATCAGATATTTATCTTACGACAAATAGCCGAGAAACATTGGGAATATAAAAGAGATCTCCATAACATTTTTGTGGATTTTAAAAAGGCTTATGATAGTGTCCATAGGAATAGTCTATGGAATGCTATGCAGGAATTTGGAATACCAAGGAAGTTAATCAACATGACCAGACTATGCATGGAAGATACTTATAATATAGTAACATATAAAGGCAGGAAATCAGACCCCTTCCAAATAACATCTGGCTTGAAACAGGGTGATGCATTATCGCCGCTACTCTTCAATCTGGCTCTAGAGAAAGTTGTAAGGAAGGTAAAGGAGGAATGTGATATTGGAGGAACATCCAAGCTGCTTGGTTATGCAGATGATATAGATATTATAGGGCAAAGTGAACAAAAGACATTGGAAATATTGACTCACTTAAAGGAAAAAGCCCAACAGATGGGGCTGGTTATCAACCAAGATAAGACAGAATATATGGTAATTTCAAGAGACGGAATGGCTAGAAACTCTGGCCACATACAAATAGATAATATGACCATTAAAAGAACGGAAACATACAAATACCTGGGTACGATCTTCAACTGCTCCAACATCATAAGGGAAGAAATACAAACTAGAATCAACTCTGGAAATAAGATATACTATGCACTACAACATCTACTAAAATCAAAGGCGCTATCTCGTAACACCAAAATCACAATATACAAAACACTGATCAGACCAGTTGTGCTGTATGGCTCTGAAACCTGGAGTACAACGAAAGGAGACGAAGCCTTGTTACAAACCTTTGAGAACAAAATTTTAAGACGCATCTTTGGACCCATTAGGGATACACAAAGTGGAGAGTGGAAAAGAAGAAGTAACAAAGACATTTATGATCTGTTTAAGTCCCCGCTAATCACTGGTATCATGAAGGCTAATAGACTACAATGGCTGGGGCATATAGAAAGAATGGAAGATAATAGGGAAACAAAACTCGCTTACACTCAGGAAATAAATGGCCGTAGACCCCGAGGTAGACCAAGAAGACGGTGGAGAGATAATACATGTACAGACCTACAAGCACTTGGAATCAACGACTGGCAAGAGAAGGTCCACCAGAGAGACGAATGGAGACGGATTGTATTTGCAGCAAAGAACCTCAATGGCTCGGAACGCTGAAGAAGAAGAAGAAGAAGAAGAAGTACAAGGCTATGGAGGGTTAGATGACGTGAACATTGACAGTCGTCGCAGACGATGGCTGTTCTCTGTATATAGTGGCATCAAACCCCCTAGGCGTTTGTTAAGCTTTGAGCCTGTATTTTCTTTATATGCCACATATGGAGATATACCATCATCCTCTGATAAATATAGACTGACAGGAGTTTCACTTATGAGTAAAATAAGAAGGCCATCCATGTTCTTTAGAAATGTTCTAATTCTTACCCTCTTCCTAAAAAAAAAAAAAAGCATGTCATTTACTGCCAATATAGTACCTTGCGGTGTATTGCAGTGGGATCTTTGAGACTGAGGAATTAAGGCCGCCTGGCTAGTGCAGTCGCCGCGAACTGTGTAGGCTAGGATTTCTTTTTTCCCCCGACAGAAAAAAATCCCACACCTTACCGAGGGATGGAACCCGGGTCTTCCGAAGGAGAGTCCGGCCTTCTAGCCACTCGGCCAGTCGTTCCTCTACTATAATAACATTTCACGTTCATTTAGTGTAGAGAAAGCACACATATAAATGCAGGACATAGAAAATTATATTAGCCAACACCAGCTCCATTCGAAGACAAACACTTTCAAGATAGCAAACTCGTGTTAACTGCTGCATTCCTTGGATTTGTTCATATTGAAGTACCAAGAAAAACAAGAACACTATTCCAATAATACGAATATTCTACTTATTCACCCTCGTCATGATAATTCGCAGGAGGATATTGCTAGCATGATGTATTAGTGTAATTTTGAGAGGGGTCTAGATTGTTCTCTTCTTTGTCACATTATGCTTCTGGTAGTCTCGTCTCGTTGGATGTCCACAATCTTTTTGTGCTAAGATGTAACCAATATGGTTCCTGCAGTTACCATCGGATGTTGTCGGAGTGTTATACCTTCTTGGATGTTGTCTAAACAGGGTGTTCGTGATTTAAAGACAAAATTCCATTAGTTTGCTCTCATGTATCTCTCTATTCTGTGTCGTATACCGACCGGGCCTCGTACCTTTTCTGCTTTTTATGTTCTTTCAACTCCAATGTTTGTGTTGAAATCTTTTTTATCCCATGATTATCATGAGGTCTGTTTCTGCTCACTTCTTGTGTCACTTGTAAACTACTTTACGAAAGATTCTTTGCTTAATGATTAGAGCGTTTGCGGAGCAAAAACATTTAATTCTGGATCAATCCCCAGCAATGAGAGGATATTTTCTAATCACGGCTGTGTTGCTGATGGAGTATCATAAAGAGAGTACCGGGCATTTGCAATCATAAAGAGAGTACTGGATATTTTCAAAATTAGCTGGAACTTACCCAGAAAAGAGGGACAACCTGAAAGTGAGAAGTTCATCTAAGCTCATTTTATTAAGGCATCGATTGTGTGAAGTCCACACCCAATGGTAGTATCTGCTATGTTATCACCTTTACAATTGTTAGAGCGATTTTATAAGTATTTAAGGTATCGTGTGAATAAAGTGCTGGGCAGAGCTTCCTATATTTCATCAGCACATATTGTGAGCCTGTTTTATGAGGCTGGATTTGTCTCAGCGTCGTATGTTTAATAATAATGACCCGAAGCAGGAGCCCACTATGGGCCTATGATGCCGGTCAACCTGCAGTGATGCAGTCAGATTCGCTACCACCATTTATAATATGTTGATTAGTTCCTTACTTGGTTCTGACTGGCTGACACTGAAGCAAACAGACAAGCTATCAATAGATGACTACATTATTTCCGTAGTCCAAGAGTCATCTAAAACGGCTTTCGATAAAGTTGGCTACAGATGCACGCAATTTAATGTGGCATGCGGAGGGCTCGGAGTTAAACCAGGATTGATGACAACATTAAAGCAATGGTCTCTTCTTAAGTTTGTGCAAATCAAACACGCTTCTGGGCTCGGAAAGCATTACTTAAACACTCCTAAAACTTTCGAGGGAAGTAACATTTAACATGATATATGTTAGTCTTTTGTAACAAGATGTGTTCACAAACTATGGTATGTTTCTTACGTTGTGTCTGATCAAATCACTCATGTGTGCTTGTCCTGTGGGGGTGCTTGTACTTATATGTCTGTGGATACATTACATAACTTACCCATCTATGCGTGTCAACTTATGTCAAACTAAATCATATTAAGCGGGGGAGAATGCGGAATCGTTAGGAGATTTCTGTGGTGATGTTAGGAGCTAGGTCGCACTAGGATTCGACTTTTGAGCTCGTGGTTCGCCAAGTGAGGGAAAGGCTAGTCATTTATTCCTCCGTGCATTCAGGCCTACACAATGTTATGGTCCTAAAGCTTCACAGATCCATAGTGGGTTCGTCTACAGAACGTATTTTTTTTTTCTTTTTAAATTTTAAGGTTTACAAATCAAAAGTTTTTCCACACTTTCTTTATGAATTGTTTTCCCCTGCCTGTGTCCTTCTGCAGGATGTTACTGTCATCAAATTGTTTCTTGGCCATGTCTGAATATCCGTCAAATTATTCCTGGTTGTCCTATTTACTTATTGGGAGTTGAATTGTGCTAACAACCCACACCACTGCATTCAGTACATTCCCATGTGTGCCCTTCCCCTCGTTCAACAACCAGCGGAGAGTCACAAACTACTAATCGTTCCCACCACTATCTGATTGAAAGTTCTCCTGGTCTTCCCTCTCAGTTTTGAGATTCTTCCAGAACACTTGCCGGTCCCCGCAAATTCATTATTTCCACATGCGGGTTCTCAATCTGTTTCCCCGCCTTCTCCACCTGGTCACTCAGGTGCTCGACAACCAATCTCTTGTCCATATGTAATCTGTCAGCCTATCAACCTGTTGATTCCCCAGCATTCCAGCATGGTCAGGGCAAAAAAATCTATACAATTCTCACCAACTGTGACCTCTGAAGGAGGATAGCCATTCCAAACGAAACATTCCTTTCTCCATCTTACTAAGCATACTCTTTGTGTCCATAATGCAGTGAGTGTTACAGTAGTCTCGTCTAACCAACGGTATGCCGCGGATATTGCTTCCACCTCCATTCTCATGCTGGAGGTCGTTCCGGGACTGCTCCAGTAAGTACAGATTTGGACAATTCAGACAGTCTTGGACCACTCAGTCTTGACAAATAAAACATATTATTGGTGCCTTTTTGCTTTAAAATGCCTACAGCTCTAAGTATATTTGCATGCAATAAGCTAAAAGGCAAGAGAATCTACTCCATTTCACCGGGATTTATCCCATGTTGCTCGGTCTTTTTCCGGAGAGCAGCTAACCTCCCGATAAAAGCGCAGCACACAGCAGGAACTCCGTGGCTCCGGCGATGACCCCCAAGGGGGGTAAAGAAAACTTATAGTCGCGAACCGAATGACGGATAGTCAAACCACAACTTCCTGAGAACGATGCAGACGACTTAACCACTACGCATCGAAAACCTCTGGACCTAGAATTCAGTAGAGCGTGTACAAGCACAGCTGTTCAAACAACTTGTTTTACACGGTGAATATTATGTCGGGCATCACTGTAATGTGCCGATCTCCGTTTACGGACGCGGTTCGTGATCCCGTATACCCGAGTTCGAAACACAGCTGCGCGCGATTTGGCAGCAGACCGCGTTGCACTGGTTTATTTAAGTAAATGGTATGGGTGCCGGTCGTTCAGAAAGCAATAGCAAACTACAGAACGTAAACTTGCCAAGACACCAACAATAGCAAAATATGCTGGTGTTGAGTGAAAACGTCCTGTAAAGGATATGCAACTAACTTTTAACTTATCCTTGTAATGTGAACCAAGGAAGCGAAGTAGCTTGCTATCCGGCCTAGTGGTCATGTGTTGGAATCCCTGCTGGGTTGTGTTTTACATGTTAACCTGGGTTCAGAAGTCGATCCTAACTGGGTATCTGGAAACTACCTGGCAAGTAAAGACTGCTGCTATTATCTTGATCACGTCACCCACGGAATGCTTCTAGCCTAAAATATTGGGCTATTTATGGAACTATACTTTTTAAAAACAAATATCTTTCCTGTGGCAACCTATGGATGTGAGTTATAGAGCATTTCGCAATTCACTAAAGAAGAAAAAGAGAGCTTTTGACATTAAAAATACCGACCTTCTACACGACCTGAACATCCGAGAAAACAGGCTCATGCAGCCCGCCTCGGATACTAAACTACTTTGGTCATATTAAGTATAAAATTGGTTTGGAAAGAGCCGTGATGGGAGGTATGGTTTCTGGAAGCAGAGGTAAGGGTCCTCCAGCACGAAGACATTTTGGACAAGATAATGCCTGCGGCAGGAGAACTGGTAGAGGATCGACCATCTGTTCTGCTGGCCTTAAGATGATCTTCGTTCAGGAAACAACTTGCAGTGAGATGGTGATGATGTAGTCAGAAGATGCGGAATAGAGATATTATCCTTGTGAAGGAAAACTACTAGCATTGAGAGGCAGAGGAAGACAGAGACATATGTTTGTGTACAGCTTGAACAATGGACGTCAAGAACATAATAATAATAATAATAATAATAATAATAATAATAATAATAATAATAATAAATAAATAAATAAATAAATAAATAAATAATCATAATAAAAGCAAAACCAAATTCGTCAATAATATGAGATGACAGAAAAGATGTGATCGCCTACTTTTCTCCAAGCCATACAGCGATAAAAGATAACGAAGGCGAAGAAGAAGAAGAAGAAGAAGGAG
Organism: Cepaea hortensis; assembly: GCA_963921405.1. NCBI lineage: Eukaryota > Metazoa > Mollusca > Gastropoda > Stylommatophora > Helicidae > Cepaea > Cepaea hortensis. The sequence goes on from OY992881.1 coordinate 73,773,391, forward strand.
AAGAAGAAGAAGAAGAAGAAGAAGAAGAAGAAGAAGAAGAAGAAGAAGAAGAAGAAGAAGAAGAAGAATAGTGAGTGAAAGCAAACAAAACAAACAAATGCAACCAGTACAAGTACAGAGAAAACAAGCGCAGAGATGTTGGAATGGAAGTCTGCAGTAATATACGCGGCTCACACATATAACGAACTCCGTAGCTCCAGCGACGACTCCCTGAAGTATCCGAGAAAACTGCACTCGCTGACTGAACGAGGTAGGCCGGAATCGAACCCACAACCTTCAGAGCTAGAGATAGGCGTGACTTTGTCACGGAGATTGCCTGGTTAACAAATACACCAGTAAAGCGCAACGAGCGGTAGAAAAGATTGAAGTGAAGAATACGATACTTTACAAGAACATTATTATTTACATCAATACTCACTTGTCTAGAGTTGTGAAGTTGTGCTTCAATATAAAATGGTGTTGGAATAATGACGAACTGCCTGCCAGTGCACCAGTTGTGATAGTTGAAGGTGTTGTCAGAAAATACCTAGACTAACAACAGGACTCTAGTTTCTTGTCAGCGGATACGCCGACCATTCAATACCCTGCTCCTTAGTTCTGATTGACTGGCTTATATTCTTTCTAAACACTGAAGATGTTTACTAGGATAAGTGGCATTTTCAAAACAGTGAATGAAAATAACAAGTATTCGTGTCAGCTGTTTCAGGTCCAAGTGTTATAATTTCGTAATCAATATTTACTTAACCTCTCATGACTGACGTTTACAGAATATGGTACTGTGATATTTACTAGCTCTGAATAATAAGCAACCTCTTCCTCCTGAGTGTGAAGTACTGCCCTAACATGTGTACCACTGACATCTCTATCAGTGTGTGCAAGGCGGCCAGGCTTCTTATACTCGCGGCTCAACGTTGAGCTGGCTCACGCGCCGCTGGAAAAAAAAAAGAAGAGAACTACCGCACTCTGTTGTCTATAAACTTAAGAGTGGCGCTTTCAGTCGGGTAGGTAATCACGTGATAGTGATTGCACACTTAGTGTTTTAATAATTGAATCTCCACAAAACGGAAAGGAAAATCGTTCTTCTTCACATTCAACGGTTGGATTCGTTTATGTAAAGTGAGATCTAGAAAGATATGCGGTACGTATTTGAAGCGTATTCTTATTATTAAAGTATGTAACGAGAGAGAGGGATAGTGCCTCACGGTGAGTGGCAGCCATATCCCAAGGGATAGACCAGGATCCTATTTGGTTCCCGTCTCTTTACCTAGCTCATGTATGGCTCCACGAATACCGCTTGTGTACGGCGGTGGCCACACCACGGGCAACAGTCTTGACTGACTGGCTAAACTACATGAGTGAAGTAGGGGTAATCCTACTAAGGGAATGTCCATCCCTAGTACACAAATGATTGCGACGGTGAACAAGGCAGATTAATTTAAATAGATGAACGGCTTCGAAAGCGAAACAGCAGAGTGTGTGGCACACATGAGGCGTGTTCAGGACACGATAGTGAACATGGCTGGCCATCGTGAAAGGGATTGGGACCTCACCATGTAATATCCCAAAGACAGCAATGGTAATTCAACAACAAGAAAAAAGCGATACGGGTAATTCTTGGACCCCTGCAGTTGAGCCTGTTGTAAATATTCGCAGGGAAGAGACAACTTCTATACTGAATAAGGAAGTGCATAATGATGAATGCATCCCAAATTATTTTGAAAGGGTGCATTCTGACAATACCTACCTGAAAAGTAGAAGGAGAAGTCTGAGAATTGGTACGTGGGACGTACGCACCTTATATCAAGCAGGGAAGTTTGATAACCTTATTGCAGAGGCAAAAAACACGAACTTGGATATCTTAGGCGTAGAAGGTAGGACATCTAGAAGAACACTATGAAGACCTACAACAAACAATGAAAGTTGTAAAATCATCAGAGGTCCCAATTGTCATCGGAGACATAAACGCACAAGTTGGACAAAATAAATATAAGCAGATAGTAGGGCAATATGGTATGGGAAACAGAAACGACAGAGGAAACCGGCTGATACAGTTCTTTGAAGAAAACAATCTTATTGTTTGCAACACATTTTTCCAACATAACCCTAAGAAACTGTATACATGGAAAAGCCCTGGAGATAGAGCAAGAAACCAAATTGACTACATTATGATTAAAAATAAATTTAAAAACAATATTAAAAATGCCAAAACATACCCTGGTGCTAATATCAACTCTGACCATAATCCTGTAGTTTTAAAACTACAAATAAAACTTAACAACCCAGAAATAAGGAAATCGAAGACACCTCAAGTAGATATATCGGCATTGAAACAACCAGAAATAAGTCAACTATACCTAGTGAAGTTAAAAATAGATATGATGGGCTAATCATTGAAAGTATGGAACAATATCGACGTGAAAATCCCGTGGATAAATTTAATTCAAAATGGGAAAGTGTAAAAACCAGTATTCAAATTGCAAATACCACCTTGCCAGTGAAGACTAATAAGAAAAAAAAACAATTAGGATAACCGATGAAATCTTGAGTAAAATGTCTCAAAGAAAGACAGCAAACAACACTCCAGAGTATATAGTAATAAATGTAGCCGAGGGGAAAAGACAAGGGAAAGACTGATGATTCTTTGCTACGGTGCTAAGAGGTAGTGAGTAACTCTGACTTCGTTATGGCCAAAGAAGAAAAGGAGTAAAAAGAGAGAGAACCTCACACCGCCCTCAACCGACAAAAAAGGATGATAGTAATTAGATAAGAAGGGGTGAGATCTTGGCCAGGGGCCTAAACTCTGGACATTAACTGTTATATTTGAGGCCCAGACAGTTAATTAACGAGTTAGATTGTGGTAGAAATAGTGGTTGTAAAAATTAAAAGAGACTAAACAAACAAATCAAGAGCAGTACAAAAATCTCTTTTATTTATCAACTACTACAACTTCGGTGACAATTTATGTTCAAATACATTAAATAGTACACTGAGGCTCGATAACAGATACAACAGACAACTGCATATATCAAACATCAACCAAGGGTGGCCCCTATCCAGTCACCAGACCTAAGACAACAGGGTACACCAAGTACCACAACACAGGTGTTCCAAACACTAGCTGAGTAGAATGACACAATAAAGACTTTGACACCAACAACAATAAGGCACAACAAAACATAAGTTACACAACGTAAATCATCAGACGTGACATAAACATGGGAGTTGTGATATAAATTACTACCCCACCATGAACCCAGGTGTGTTGACACTAGTCAGCTATTCCTGTAACAATGGAAAACACAATCTATGATTATCATTGCAAATAAATCATATTAAACACAATACTATTAAGCAAAGACAAGTCAAACATCTCAACAAGATGACCCAATAAGACAACACAGACATTGAGTCTTTCTACTTAAGACAGACAACACTCTTGTACTTGTGACGAATAGACACAACAAGATACAACATCTTGACACTTGTTGATTAGATTCACTTACACCAGACATCACAAGCAAAAGCAACATCTCAACACTGATTCAGTTAACATGTATCAGACATTGCGAGCAAACAACATCTCAACACTGATTCAGTTAACATGTATCAGACATTGCGAGCAAACAACATCTCAACACTGATTTGGTTAACATACATCAGACATTGCAAGCAAACACAACATCTCAACACTGATTTAGTTAACGTGTATCAGACATTGCGAGCAAACAACATCTCAACACTGATTCAGTTAACGTGTATCAGACATTGCGAGCAAACAACATCTCAACACTGATTTGTTTAATACACATCAGACATTGCGAGCAAACAACATCTCAAAATATAATGCTAGACACAGTAAACGGTTAAATATATTACACATTCCGAAGCCTAGGATTGACTTATACAAAACAAGCTTAACGTACTCTGCAGCTCAGCTGTGGAACAATCTTCCACAAGAAATCAAAGACATCAGCAATCACTATTCATATAATCGCAAATTATTCGAACACTATCTCAATACGGATTACCTTCCCCCTTTAATAATAGAGATAATAATAATAATAACAAAACCCTAGTATAACAGCCAGTCCCCTTTTGGTAGGCCAGTATATTCGACATGGCTAATAACAAGTGTCAGACCATTATCTAATATTACTGTGTCGTGTAGTTTTGATGTTCGCATTTTGCCCATGCCTTTATAATGCACTAGCTGACCCTGCCCGGCTTCGCCCAGTCCCTGGTGGGAAGCATCTCATTTAATTCATATAAGTAGTCATATAAGTTCCCGTTCCCGTTACCGACTATCTGTCTGTCTGTCTGTCTGTCTGTCTGTCTGACCCGGCCCGACATCGCCCAGCTCCTGGTGTGAAGCATCTCATTTAATTTATATAAGTAGTCATATAAGTTCCTGTTCCCGACTGTCTATCTGTCTGTCTGTCTGTCTATCTGTCTGCCTGACCCTGTCCGGCTTCATTAAATTCATACAACAAAAAAAAATGTAACTTAAAAGAACGTTCTACCACACACCATCCATTATTTTTAATGAAAACTCTTTCTAATCACCTGCATGACTACAGTAACTTCTTAAGCAAAAAAAGATGAGTTACAATGTTATGCATTGTGCATCATTTTTATGAAAACTTTGAAAATGCCTTACAGATTGTATCATTATTTATTATAACTCATATGCCGGTACATAACTATGGACAAAGAGTTTATAAATCTTTGAAAACGATGCCACAATATGACTATAAGTTATACAGAAAAGTTATGCCCCTTGAAATAACTTTTACAGAGTTAGGTCCCCTGAGATATATGAAATTATGATGAAAAATGAAAAATGAAATAATACTGAGTAAGCAGGCGATTTCACACTAACAAAATATCACAGTTGACAGCTCTGGAATGAAAGGAAGGCGTGTAGAAAATTTCATCTCAATCGGATGGGCCGTTCGCGAACAAATAAAGGACATACGGACAGAGATACGCACAAGTCTTTTTTATATATAAGATATATTTTATATTGTTGCTGTTCTCTGTTAGCCTTGAATGATGTGTGAATGAAATAATGTATGAAAGAGAGTGATAGAAGGGCAGAATGTTAGAGGGGCCTGCGTGCCAAATTCTTAACCCTTTGAAAATAAAGTTTGTTCGTTCGTTCGTTCAACACTGATTCAGTTAACATGTATCAGACATTGCGAGCAAACAACACCTCAACACTGATTTGGTTAACATACATCCGTCATTTCAAGCAAACACAACATCTCAACACTGATTTTGTTAACACACACCAGAATGACATCGTTGTGCTAGTAAATTAGGCTGCCATTCCTACATACAAGATACAAGTACATACAAGTACATCCCGTCCCAAGATGGCAGGACATTTTTTCGTCCCGTAAAATGGAACGTGTTTTTTTCCGAAATGTTTATGGATTAAGTGTGTTTTTCGTGGTGAAATGGAGTTCGGACCGTGCAACGGAGTTCATACACGCGCGCCCGGACTCCCTTCGGCGTATCATCGGCGCCCGGTGGCGATAGTTAAGCCTAACATGACGACCAGACGACCGACAAGGACACAGCGTGGTAAGAGGGCGGGGGCACGCAGAAGGCGTTTAAAATGTGACAGATTGGTTATCGGACACGTTCGAGTACTTTACTGGAACTGTGCATCATTTAGTCAACGCCGACCCATTCTTGAAAAACTACTCTACGGAAACGATATTGTAGTCTTGCTAGAAATACAGCTCGGCGACGGAACAGTCAATGTCGCGGGATTTCAGGGCTTCTTCAACAGGCGGCACCTCGGACAGGTCATTCTTATCCGCGACAACATACTGGTGTCTGAGCTCGATATGTCCGCCTGGAACAGTGATGCCCTGCAAGTGCAGGCGTTAAGAATAATGACGCCAGTGCAGCTTGTAATCGTGAATGTTTATGCGCGAAATGGGAAGGTCGACGTGCGACAATGGCAGAGTTTGTTCGACATGGAAGAAAGGCATATTATCTTCTGTGGGGACTTCTATACCAGAGGCAGTCAATGGGGGAATTTCATCACCAATAGACAAGGGGAAGATCTGGAGGACGCCCTGGCATCTGCTGCCCTGGTCTGTCTGAATGATGGGAAGGTAACTAGAATAGACACTCGACCAGGTGACTCTGACAGCGTAATTGACTTGGCTCTGGTGTCACCCACCATCGCACCAAGGTGCCGGTGGGGCACACTGGGATACCACGAAATTGACCACTACCCTTGTATCACCCTGATCGAGAAAGACAGGACCAGGAGTCAAGGAAACAAGACAAATGCCTTCCCGTACGACAACATTGGTCAAGATGCCATAAGCAAGATCAGAAGGAGAAAACTAACTTCCTCCCGCAGGAGACAAGAAAGATGGTTGCAGCCACCATGGTGGAATGGCGAGGTCGAAAAGGCATGGCTGGGAAAGAGGCAAGCTGTCAAAGTCTCGCAAAAAGCCAGAAAGGCCAACATGCCACAGGTTGAGTTGGCGGACCTGAAGACTGAGGTCCATAAGACGATGACTTTATACAAATCCTGCGCCAAACAGGCCAAGGCCGAGAAATGGGACGAGTTCTGCAGGAAGGTGTGCTCCAAGAGATCTCTTACGACATTCTGGAGCCTCCATAAGAGATTGATAAAAAGAAGATAGCTCTCTTAAGAAACAAGGAAAGACCAACGCGTAACACTCTAAGTGAGCTGAAGCAAGCGAGGAAGGATGTACAAAAGGCGGCCAGGCAGTGTGCGAATGACTATTGGATCAAGTTATGTGAGTCCATTCAAATCGCAAGTGATAAGGGAAACATCAGAAGCATGTATGAAGGGATAAAGAAAGCCTGTGGTCCAATGATCAAAAGAAGTGCACCGCTGAAAACCTTAACTGGAGAAATCATCACTGATAAGAAACAGCAGATGGATAGATGGGTCGAGCACTATTTAGAGCTTTACTCAAGTGAGACCAAGCTAGCGGATGATGCCCTCAACGCCATAGAGGCCCTGCCAACTCTTGACCACCTGGACACACTTCCCACTATAACAGAAGTTAAGTGTGCTATAAATGAGCTTGCATCTGGCAAGGCTCCAGGTAAGGATGGGATTCCAATAGAGGTAATCAGGAGTGGGCAAGACACACTCGCTCTACAGATCCACCAGCTAATAGAGGTATGCTGGCGAGAAGGACAAGTCCCACAGGATTTAAAAGATTCAAACATCATAACGCTGTACAAGAACAAGGGAGATCGGAGCGACTGTAACAACTATAGGGGTATCTCACTACTGTGTATTGTTGAGAAAGTATTTGCCAGAATTGTCCTGCACAGACTTCAAGTCCTGGGAGATCAAGTCTACCCCGAATCACAGTGCGGCTTCCGTCAGAACCGGTCTACCATTGATATGATATTCTCATTGCGACAGATGCAAGAAAAATGGCGGGAACAAAATCAGCCACTGTTTATTGCCTTCATCGACCTCACAAAGGCATTCGATTTGGTCAGTCGTGAGGATTTGTTCAAAGCACTAAAGAAGATTGGCTGCCCACCAACTCTTCTGTCCATTGTGGAATCGTTCCACACAGGCATGAAGGGTATAATCAAGTTTGATGGCTCAACTTCAGAAGAGTTTGAAATCAAGAGTGGAGCTAAGCAAGGTTGTGTACTAGCCCCCACCCTCTTTGGGATATACTTTTCACTTCTACTGAAATATGCCTTTCGTGATCAGGATGACGGTATATACATTCACTCACGCTCAGATGGTGGCCTCTATAATGCTCAGAGATTGAAGGCCAAGACCAAAATTAGCAGGGTACTAATCAGAGAGTTTCTTTTTGCGGATGATGCTGCGATTACGACCCACTCTGAGGAAGAATTACAACATCTACTATCTGCATTCTCCAATGCTTGTTCTGAATTTGGTTTAACAATTAACAAAAAGAAGACACAGATTATGTCACAAGGTGCACATGGTGTACCATCAATCTTTATTGACGACGCCGAACTGGAGATAGTAGACCATTTTACATATCTAGGATCAGAGGTAAATAGCAAATTATCCCACGATCAGGAAATCAACATCAGGATTGGCAAGGCAGCAACAACAATGAACATGTTAGCAAAAAGAGTCTGGGAGAACAGGAAGCTTACTGCCAAAACAAAAGTCCTCGTCTACCAAGCCTGTGTCCTTAGTACTCTTCTTTATGTCAGTGAAACCTGAACAACTTACTTACGCCAAGAGAAACGTTTAAACAGCTTTCATATGCGGTGTCTGCGAAGAATACTTGGTATTAAGTGGCAAGACAAAATCACAAATACTGAAGTATTGGAAAGATCAGGTTGTGTGACGGTGTATTCCATGCTCAGTCTTCGTAGACTTAGATGGATAGGACACATTAGGAGGATGGATGATGGTAGAATACCAAAGGACATCTTTTTTGGGGAATTACAGACGGGTAGGAGATCTCAGGGTCGGCCTCTACTACGATACAAAGATGTGTGTAAGCTGGACATGATTGATACAGGCATTGATAATGCACATTGGGAGCACGTCGCCGCTGAACGTGTTGCCTGGAGGGCAACTATCAGAAATGGAATAAAGACAAAGGAGAAAATGATTGCAGATAAAGCACAGACAGAGCGTGAGAGACGTAAGATGGTGCAAAATGGTGGAAGTGACCATGTTTTCACATGCACCTACTGTGGGCAAAAATTTGCAGCAAGAATTGGCCTTACCAGCCACACTCGCCACCGCCATGGATCGTAGTTATTAAGCCTTTTTGAAGCACAATGTACCAAACTATCGTCTGTCAAGACGGAAAGGTGCCAATGATAAGAGCATAAACGGCGACGCACAACGTATGGGAATTCCAGACTTTCAAGGCTCAGACCTCACATGGAAAAAAATCGGATGCGGATAAAGGTAAGGCCCTTCTTGCACGCTACATAGAGCAGAATGACCAGAAAGACGAGCCCACCAGACAGAGAACCACAACGACACTCTCTCAATTGTCGGGACAGACGAAGAGTGCAAAATCATAGCTGAGACAATACGTGCAATGCTCAAGAAATCACCTAACACCGCCCCAGGCCCAGACGGAATCCGATATGGTGACCTACTGATGATGTCAGATGATGACATGGAAGAACTGGCCAGAGAATTCAACACCAGTATCCAGAGTGGTCAGATCAAAGAGGAATGGCTACATAGCTCCTTGCGGCCGCTGCCAAAACTGAACAAAGACCATTCCAAGATAAGCGGCTACAGAATCATTACGATGCAGAACACTGTTGGCAAGCTACTGAAGAAAATTGTAGCACACAGACTTGCTTGTGACTTGGAACAGCTTGGCTGCTTCCCGCCCACACTTGGAGGATACAGACGTAACAAAGAGTCATGTCTGAATGCGGCAGTCTTTGCTCAAGATGTTTACGAAGGATTTCAGGTCAGAGAAGAGACATGTGCGGCCGCCATAGACTTAGAGGGCGCATACAATAGAGTATGCTTCGAGCACTTGATGCAAACCCTCCTCAGACTGAAAGTGCACCCTCACCTTGTTCGATGGATAGCTGCAGTTCTGCTCCAAAGGAAGGTGGTGCTAAGATGCGGGAGTTGGTCTTCTGAGCCGATAACTATATGTCCAGGATTGCCGCAGGGTTCACCACTGTCACCAGTACTATTCAACGCGTATACGGTGCCGATCACCAAACAACAGTTGGACGGGAGGGGTAGGACTCTATCATTTGCTGACGACATTCTCGTGTACCGACAGGGTCGAGATAGACAGGTGGTTACCAATGATATGCAGGGCGAACTAGATCGAATTTCCTCATGGTGCGCTGATGTCGTTGCCCTTGTCAACCCTGCAAAGGCATCGGTTACATGGTTCTCCCTAAACAACCATATTGTGAACACAGACCTGCCGGCAGTAAGAATGGATGGGAGCCTTTTGAGTAGAACCCAGTCAATGACATATCTTGGCGTGAGGCTTGATCGAAGCCTGTCCTTCAGAGATCATGTCGATTATGTTATAATGGAAGCTCGAAAAGGCTTGTCAGCAATGAGAGTCATGGCGGCTGCCAATATCGAGTATAGACTGCTAATACTTCTGTTCCAAGGACTTTCAGGCATCGAGTATGCCCTGGCCATCCTCACTGTCAGCCCTACACAGATTGGAAGACTTGAAAAGGTACAAAACGAAGCCATTCGCATCATTTTGGGCTGCACGAAAGACACCAGCTGTATAACCTCCTTGACTTCCCGACAATGGAACACAGGATCAAGATCTGGAGAGCTCGTGCATACTTGAAAATAAGTGCAGATGAGCAGCACACTCTGCATGACGCTATATTCAGAGAAAAGGGTGACAGGCTAAAGAGATGTAAATCATGGATGGGTAGGGCGGAAGATATCGTCAGACAGGTCTGCAGTCTTA
>OY992881.1:73786332-73843832 GCA_963921405.1 Cepaea hortensis
TCTAACACACACAGTGTAAATACTCTTTCATAAAAGTTATGGGATCAAAGAATCCTAAAATTAATGTTACTGTCACTTTGTAAAAAACCCAATGTTAGTATTTTACTGTTCATAGGAATTCCCAAAATGAAACACACACAGTTAATCGGTAATGATTGAAATTCACCAATTGTAACACATACTGTTAAGTTTCCAGGAATCTAGATCTACTAATGTTCCTGGTACAGGTGTTATTGTCAGTGTCTTGATTTTAATGTGATGTAACCTATCACCTAGGAAACACTCTTATATTATCATCGTTTCCTGCTCAGCAGAGGCCAGGTTCCTGCAGACCCTATGGGTTATGGGCCCAGTGCAAAAACCTCTCAATAAACTCTGCCTTCAATACTCGAGCCATGACATTTCTTCCAGCTGGTGGTAACTATGGTGGAACCTGTTGAAGAGAGAACACACCTGGTGAGAGCAACCCGATTCCAACCTTTATTAGGTGAGTGTAGGCCACCGGCCGCACTCAGAAATATAACAGAGAACCAAACTCTGTCATAAGGCCGAGGAGCACATCACATCAGTCTGAGTCATGGTAAGACAAGGAAAGACTGAAGGAAAAGGGCAGAAACCCAGCAGTTGTCCTACTGGAAGATCCTATTAATTGACATTTCCTGCATCCCCCCCCCCCCAACCATCCTCAATCTCCCTAAATATCATCCCACTACATTGCCCTTAACTCACTGAGTTAAATGATATCTCACACCAGCTAGTTTAAGCTACGCGATAGGCTACTGTTGCCGACGCTCTTATAATACATTCTATCAACGCACATTACTATACTCGATTCCTAAGAATAATTTAATGTATGTTTATTTACTTAATTACCATATATGTATTCCGGTTTGAAAATTGAGACTTTTGAATAACACAATGGTTAAATGTCCGCCGATGCAAATCAACAGTAAACACTACAGTCTCTCTCTAGAAACAAACTAAGGATATTGCACACGTCCGTAGCGCTTCACAACTTTTGGTCGACTAACCCCAAAGTTGTTTACCTCAACTGGTTTAATACTGGGTCTGAGTTACGTCACAAAACTGTCTAGACACTAGACAGTCTAGAACAGTGTTTCTCAACCTTTTTTTGTGCTAAGCCCCACCTAACCCTTTCTAAAATTCTTATGCCCCCCCCCCCCCCCCAAAAAAAAAAAAAAAAAAAACATATACATAATTTTTAATATTCAAAAATTGAAATGTTCACTAAACAATAGGAAATTATTGAGCAAACGCATTAAGTAAATTTTCAAAACATATAACTGAGAACTGAAACATTCAAGTACAAAATAATTTTAATGAAGGATTTTTCTATATTATTTTAATTATTAGTAATTATTTATTATTTAAATTTAGTAAGATCCTTGCGCTTGATGCCCGCTGCAAAGAGATTTTATGTCAGGTTCCAATTTAGTTAACTTCAGCCTCAAGTCTCCGCGTTTTGTTATATCCAGCCAATTTCTTTTTTTTTAAAGTAGCAATTCATTTTATGGCACTAAATCCGCATTCAGCTAAATATGAAGATGGAAATGGTAATGATAGATCTTGTCATGAGGTGGCGTTGCTTCCTCTCTACAATGATAAGAGTTCAGGCTCTATAATGCAGCAAGCTCACCTCAAGATCTAAGTGGCTCTGGGCATCATGGTAGACGACAGCATATATTGAGGCATTCTGATACCGGACAGGGTAACCATCTGAACTTCAAAACAACGACTCAACGAATATACTGATGGAGTGAACTGCAATGTATTTACTACAGCTGATCTCAGACTACGGTGATGAGTGTGGGATTGATGCCGACTTCAGTCATTCTCTCTCTCCATGCACTCCCGCTCTTCCATCAGAAATCATCTCCACAGACCAGTGAGAGTGTTGGGAACAGGGCCAGCCGCCCAGTGTCTTTATAATGCAAATCAACTGTACTGGCCTACCTTCAACCGGAGCTCACCATAATCGAACTCCAACGGCCAATGCTGCCTTTGGTGACAGATGCATAAGGACCGGTTTGAATCCCGAGACTGGTATTGAAAACACATGCTATCGCCTTGTAAGCTGGCACACCACTCATGCTTAACCCGTTATATCGTTAGGTGACGTCCTATCATGACGTCTAAATTGCGTTCAATGTTGGTGCCACAATGTTCACCATTTGTGGCACTTTTTATCTTCTTCTTTGATGCGCTAACTCATCAATTGCCTGCCTCACTGTCATTTGCATTGCTACATGACAGCTTTGCCCCCTCTACAATGAAAATGATCGTTAGACCATTTTCTATGTTATCTTGACATGCAAGCAAATGATGTCTACGACGTAAATTACATCCTATTGTGATAGACAACGCATTCACCGTCCTTGGAACTTAGTTTGTCAACGTGAACCACTCTAGATCGTGGGATATTGAACACCGGACTAAAATACAAGTCCCGAACACCGCCACCTCTACATTCTATAAATGATCCCTGAGATGTTATCGCGTTAACATGCCCGACTACTTGTAACTAAACTAAGGCTCAAACACCGCCAGTTCATATATTAAGATCTGTTATCGCGTATATATGTTGACACCTTAAAACTACTAACGGTCTCTATATCCCCGAGTGCCGTCAGTTAAATAAAGACACCATCCAGTGTTGCATACCCAACGATCACATGATCCGTAGTCGACAACTGATTGTCCTTGACGTGAATACATATATCCACACAACTCCAAGTCGATCTGGTACACCATCATTTCTTTTCACTACATCATGTCGATAAGGAAAACTATTCTCAATATAACTGTGTTATATATCTATAATGTGTTGTTCATTTGTTATATGTATCTATATATCCTATAATGTGTATTGTTACTATATGTTTGTGTTTATTACTTTTCTTTAATTCCTTTCTCTTCATTCGTCCATCATGAAAATGATACATATATGATGATTAGTTAACACAAAACATACTACTGACATTAATAACTACAACACATTAATGTACTGATAATTAAAATAACCAATATCAATCATCAAAATAGTTATAAACACAAAAAAAATATATATATATATAACCATAACATTAAAAAAAATAAACATTTTTACTTAAAACAACCAATATTATTTAAAATATACTTACTTAATTAACTATCATATATCTACCTATCACCTGAAATCTACAAACTCTATACCGTCATTAAAACTGTTAATCAATACTGTCATCACTTCCGTGTGTATTGAATCTGTTACTTATTTTCAAAGACTAAATTACTCAAATCAAATTAAAAGTATATCTATTAGGCAAACTACCAACAATACTACCATGCTGGCTTGTTAAAGAGTGAAGCCAACTTAATTGATCATGTCGCCTCCACAGTACGTGAAATTTTTTTCACCTGTCTCTGATACTACCATATTGGCTTGTCCAAGAATGCAGCAATCTTAATTGATCATGCCAGGTTTGCATTACATCTCGTGACACTTTTTCACCTGTCTTTCTGCAATAATAACAATAACAAGTGACTACCTTACGTCCATACTTTCTTTCAAAAAACAAATAATAATATATATATCTGTGGTAATTCAGACTTAGCCACAGTCATCCTACCGTAATGTTACACTAAAAAAAAAAACAAATCAGAAAACATATATATATATATATATATATATATATATATATATATATATATATATATATATATATATATATATATATATATATATATATATATATATATATACATAAACTTTCATAATTTATTTATAGTCTACTGAGTAGATCCGCTAAATTATTTTGTGTTCCAGAAATTGAATTTCCTGAAATGCAATTTCAGTTTTACGTGGCTTTAGGAATGTACGATGATGTACTGTTTCAGTTTTATGGATGTTATGTTTGTGATGTCCTTAAATAGTAAATGTAGAATGATAAAGGAGAGTTCTGAAGACCAAAAAGAAGGTATAAGAATTCCTATAAACAGAAAGGCGCTACAGGCGCGGTCATGTGTACAGAATCCTCCGCCATCTCAGATATGATCTATACAACTATATACATTTCGCCATGCTCGCTATTACTAAGTCTATTTGAGCATAGGTTTTAGATAAAGATAATCGCTCATAAAAAAAAATATGATTGTTAATATGAACAAGACAATGATACGAATACAGTACACTCCACTTATAACAATATTTATAATGACAATACAATCACAATGACGCTACATGTTTTATTTACGGTTAGTAAAATTCATTTTGAGATGACCAAGAATTTTCTTCCTAAAAGATATTTAGCCAATTTCTGAACAGAATTCACCAATGATAGAGTAATTTCATAGCGTTTGTGTGATTCATATACCTTTCTCCCAGAGTACAAGACAAGATGTAGTATTTTCCTATACCCTTGTGGAAGAATGTATACGACAGACAGTAAACAGGTACCATCCACCACAACACAACTATTTGATCTGAGAATGATCTTAGAACTGATCATCGAATGTGATTCCTGCAAAGGGATTTCAGATTCGCCATGGGGTGCCGTTCGGCGGACTGTTCGAATACATTGTACAGAATCATCATATATACCTATAATATGGCTCAGTTTCCGTCGTACACCATATTGTAACATCTTAATCAAACTCCCTGTAGCCTTAGCTATACATTTTATTACTTTGTTTGATATGATAGATAATATACTCCCTATCAAGAAAACCAACCAAAAGAAAGTATCGACCAAACCAAACGAAGTATCTGTTTTCATAAGCATATTCTTCGGTTCCCAAGAAGGAACTATCACTGCCATAATATATGCCTGTGGTTGTCTATTTACCTGTGTGATGTCGTGTTGCAGCGTTATAGCCGCGGCTTGAACTGTATTAATATTTGTATGTTCTCCTACCCATGGATCTGATATGTGTGTGTTCGAAACCAAAACATCACGAGGTAATTGATTTTCCTTTTGTATTTGTGTACTATCAACGGTGTTTGCTACAATATGCTTCCTTTCCCATTCTGTTATGTCCTCACGCGAAACATCACATAATTCAGGAATGTTTCCAATAAAGACATCCACAAATGGGTCGGGCAGCGCAGCTACCTTTATTTTCCTAGAAAAATATGGGCAGTTTATATCAGCCCAGGCAACTGGAAACTTTTCTCTTCTACCTCCAAAAGTTCTACAGGTCACATGCTCTCCAGTATAGTCGGTTTCATTAATCAGCTTTTTATGTATTCCCACTATACTCGACCCGGAATCGCGTACTAAACTACATTTCTTTCCATTCACTATGGCGTGTTGTACGACCAGTGATCCATTGGTAATTTGGACCGCATTAGTCTCCTGCATGTGTATTTTATGACCGCACGTCAAGTTGCCCTCTTTATGAAAGATCTGGCAGGTATCACAAGTTGTGTCGATGGGAGAATATTCAACCTCTACCGTATTTGCATGACTAGTCTCGTCCGAGTCACTGTCACTACTAGATGTCAGCATCCCTATGTTTGCTTCTTTATACAGTTTTCTTAACGGACAAGCTAAAAACATATGTCCAAAACTTTTACATTTAAAGCATTGTGTTTGTCTTTGATAGGTGTTAAATCTGTCTCTATTTCTAAGTGCTAATTTCTTTATGTAACTGTCAAACTGCGGATGTTTGTCACACATTTGATTTGAGCCGTGGGTGAAACCACAGTATTTGCAAGTTGTCCACACACCCTTTTTCTCGTGTTTAACATAAGGTTGATACTTTGGTTGTTGTTGTTTTTCCCTCCTTTGATGTTGTCCACCAGACTGTTGTTGTGTTTTGTATCCCTGCATCCTTGATTTATGAGGGAATCTATCACATGCGTTTGTCTCTACTAATGGGGAAAAACTATTATTAAATATGTCTTTGTGGGCGTCGAAGAAAGACTCTCCCTTCTCATCCATCTGCTGTATACTCGAACATTTCTGTTCAATAAGAAAGGTAGACATAGACGGAGGAACCGCCGAGATCAGTTTGTCTCTAACAATCAAGTCACGTAGCTTCTTGTAGTCATCAGTAACATTGGCTGATCGAGCCCATTTATCGAATGTTAATTGAGTTAAAGAGGAGAAGTCAAGGAACGTCTGTCCTGCTTTAGGAATAAGATTCTTGAATGATGCACGAAGGCCAAATTCGTCAAGACAAAAATGAGATATCAGTCTCTTTCGAATGTATGAGTAATCACTACGTAACTCATCTGGGATTAGTTCTACAACCTGCAAAGGTTCACCACTTAAGTGCCTATGTAGTAAAACTGCCCATTCGGTCTCTGCAACTCCATAGTGTCTCAAGATTAGCTCAAAATTAGTTAGCCATGCAGAGACGGAATCGGAGTTGGAGTATGTTTTTATCACTCCATTATATTTCTTAATGGCATCTGTGGACTGTGCCTCCACTTTGTTCCTAGCGATCTGTTCATCCTTGTCCTTCTCGTACTGTTTCATTTTGAAGTTATTCTCCAATTCTTTTTCCTTCAGAAGCTTTTCTGTATTCAATTTCTCAAGATTAAAAGCCATCTCTTTTTCTCTTAATTGTGCTTCTCTATCTAGTTTTTCCTTATCTGCAGCGATCTGCAATGCCATCCTTTCCTTGTCAGCGACCAATTGAGCTGCAATTCTGTCATTTTCCATAGCCATTTTTTCCCTCTCAAATAATCTTTGTCTCTCTTGTTCATCTAGTCGATCCTTTTCCAATTGTCTTATCGCAACTCTTTCGTTCCTTTCGTGAGCTTGAATATCTGTAAATTGTTTCTCCGACCACGATATAAGATCTGCTCCTGTCAAACCTGCATCTTTCCCAATTGCAACAAAATCCTGTAATGATGACATGTCTTTATGTTTCTACAATATTCAATAATAATAATCAAAGTGAGAAATGAAGAAAAGAAAAAAAATAATTTACCAAACCATAGACATGGCTTATAAGTATTAAAATCGACAGATAAAATCGAAGAAAGTCGAAAGAAATAATTAATAAATTACAATTAGATACATTAATAATGAAAAATGACAAATAATTTTATAATAGACACGACCTATAACTCAGCAGTTACAGTATAGACAGAGTTAAAGTTCTTTAGATTCAAGCATTTATCAAAGAAATCCTATCATTATGTAACAAATCAATAATGCACCGCGCATAAGAATTCACAGCACAAAATTGTGTATCGCGCCTATGACGTCATGACGGTTACGATAATAAAGACAAAATAAATGCGTGCAAAATTACAGTATTCTGACTATAACTAATTACTGACAAACCACAAACAAATACAATACTCAGCTCAAGAATCAGCAAACGTTTTCCAATAGTTTGATAGTAGACCAATCCAATCGATTATTATGTTCGTAATAATGGTGTAGAAATCCTCTTCAATAATTTTGTTCGATGTTACTCCGTAAGCACGAATCTGATGAGTTTATATGTACGTTCCTGAAATCCAAGGTCTGCGTACCTTCATAAATGACATCACTGTGTCCATTTCGTTGTACTTGGGCGTTAATCCATCAAGTTTCCGTACAAGTTTAACACATTGAGCTGTCTTAAGTTAAACAAATTACGAGAATAACACCCTAGGCACGATGCCTGTGATCAGCCCTAGAAGGAGCCTGACTGATGTGAGTGTTATTTGCTACTCAATGTAGCTATCAGGTTTAGCAATATTTTGTAATGCTCTGTCGATATGCACTAAGATAACCACTGTGTTGATACAGTCTCAGCGAGGTGTTGATTATCTCGTACACCTGAATAGCACTGGAAAAACAAACTTTCGATTTCCGTAGAACATATGTCACTGTGACGAACTGTTGTTGGTATACACGACACAATCAACCAGAGAAGGTGACTTAATGAAGATCCGACAATCACTGACTTTGCAGATCTTGATATGAATCAGTTATTAAAAATCTTCCGTATCCAGTGTGTCTCCTATGTATAGTGACATCTATTTTTGATCCCAAAATGGTAATTGATAGTTTTTTCCAAATATAGTACAATTAGACTTTCAATCCTGCGCCTAGAATGAGTATAATCCCATGCGAGCAAGTGTTCTCCATCTGGGCCAACAATTAGAGTGATAATGTCAATCAATTATAGCACAGATGTTCTCTCCTGCATCAAGAAAACGGTCTCTAGCAGACAATGACAGTGCAGTTAATCATTGACAAGATTACAAGACAATTGAACAAACGAGGATGCGCCACTTGATCACCAGCTATTGATCGGCATGATCCTCACATTTACAGATAAGTTGTGTGTTCATGAATGTGTTTCTTTATCAGACTGAGAATATGACCGTTCCCATGTCAAGAGGTACTGGTTCTAATCTCTTAGGACGACGCTCTCATGTCAAAACCAATGGTTCAAATCTCTTCGGACGACGCTCCCATGTCATGAGGTGACGTTGCTTCCTCTCTACAATGATAAGAGTTCAGGCTCTATAATGCAGCAAGCTCACCTCAAGATCTAAGTGGCTCTGGGCATCATGGTAGACGACAGCATATATTGAGGCATTCTGATACCGGACAGGGTAACCATCTGAACTTCAAAACAACGACTCAACGAATATACTGATGGAGTGAACTGCAATGTATTTATACAGCTGATCTCAGACTACGGTGATGAGTGTGGGATTGATGCCGACTTCAGTCATTCTCTCTCTCCATGCACTCCCGCTCTTCCATCAGAAATCATCTCCACAGACCAGTGAGAGTGTTGGGAACAGGGCCAGCCGCCCAGTGTCTTTATAATGCAAATCAACTGTACTGGCCTACCTTCAACCGGAGCTCACCATAATCGAACTCCAACGGCCAATGCTGCCTTTGGTGACAGATGCATAAGGACCGGTTTGAATCCCGAGACTGGTATTGAAAACACATGCTATCGCCTTGTAAGCTGGCACACCACTCATGCTTAACCCGTTATATCGTTAGGTGACGTCCTATCATGACGTCTAAATTGCGTTCAATGTTGGTGCCACAATGTTCACCATTTGTGGCACTTTTTATCTTCTTCTTTGATGCGCTAACTCATCAATTGCCTGCCTCACTGTCATTTGCATTGCTACATGACAGATCTCTTGCACATTTGGTTGCATTTGGATATTTGATTTCGGTTTCCTCACAAAGCCATGCCATCGCTCCTTTTATATTAAATAAAGTTTTAATTGACTCATGATTTTGCATTTCTGCGAGTTCTTCTTGATACTGCATATTTGAAATATCAGACAAATCCACTAACTTGTGGAGATGTTCTAATTTATGAAAGGAACTGGCTCATTAAAAACGGTGTAACGATAACTATTTATGAATTCACTGACGAACGTGGAACGAAGTAAAACATCGGAGCTCAGTCAAATCTAACACCGCTTTATTACGAAGTTGACAGAATCAACATACCATTTTGTAGTGGACAATTAGTGTCCCGTTGTTGCCGGGAGGGCATCTAATTTAAGCGTGCACTAACCTTATGTACTGGGCACTTGCTATGTGGCATTGGCCACATGGCATGGTAGAGATAGGAACAATGAGCTGATCCACGACTCTGGTGATCGAGTGAAATGGCGAGCCATGACCGCCCACGCTTTCCGGCATGGCACATGATGGATGGATATTATTGACATCTAAGTAATTTTTTAGCTTTCTATATATATCTTTGGAGGTAGTGGTGCTTTCTAATGATTTACAGAACATCATTTCTTCAGCAAAACCACCTTTATCAATACATCTTATGTTAGTTATAAATACGGCCTCGCTGTCTCTTAAAGTTGATTCATCCATTTGCACCGAGAATTTTCTTGTTTTCAGCTTTTCAACAAGTTTTATTTCAATATCCTCACTCATTTCGTCTATTCTTCTGCTAACAGTAGTGTTACTTTGTGGCATAGCTTTAAAGTCTTTGTCATCTTTTTCCAGAACTGTTTTAAGAAATGTTGATATTGATGGTTTGATTAAATTCTCACCTATAGTATGACTTTTCCCAGATTTAGCGATGAGTAATGAAATTTGATAACTAGCCTCAAGATTACGATTGATAGTTGCATTATGAGCAGTAAACAGAGACTTTAATGTTACTCTTTTTTCAAAATTTTTCTTTAAAGTTTGAAAGTAATTCAAATCTGAATTAATATGAGCATTATGTTTCGCTTTCAAATGTGCCTCAAGACGACCTCGTTTCATTGATTCCTTGGTCAAGCATTGTTGGCATAAAAGACAAAAAGGTGACTGTTCATCGTGGACAGCGGGTATGAAACCAAATTTTAAATATTCCTCCGAATACTGACAAATTGTTTTCTTGCTTGCACCACTCATTTCACTATGGGCTGAAATAAATAAATATAAGATCAATTAAAAACTAAAAAATATAATATGAACTGGAGTAGACGTAGACTAAAAATGCACATTTAAATATGTATGGCACATTTACCCTACCACAAAAAAAAACATACTTTTTCATTTGACAAATTTTTCTGGAAAATGATGCTTCTAAAACTGAAATTAATAAAAATTACCAATTGAATTTACATACCATTTATATATCACTTATATTTATACAATGTATATATATTTTAAAACAACGAGACTTTTACAACAATTTAACGGACGCTTATTTCAAATTAACACCAACGGTGAATGCTGAGCGTTACTGCGAAACACTGCAGAAACTGAGATCCCGGCACTAAGCATTTTGCACCATTCAGAACAAATAGCGCAAAATGCTTAGTGCCAACCCAGTATAACCAGTAATTCGCCTCTACCGTCTAACAATGAAATCACAGCTACTAACATGACGGACAGATCTGACTTATACTGGACGTTTGCCTAGCTCGAGTAGCGACTGAGAGTCACCATACGGTTAACTTAAACTCTGGACGAGTCCATTTTCGAACTGCTCCCCTTAACAATCGAACTTTCTCCCTGAACAATCGAATTGCCCCCCTGAACAATCGAATTGCCCCCCTGTGGGGCGTGGGCCCCACGTTGGGAAACACTGGTCTAGAATCTATTTTTCTCTCTCCTGTCTAGACTGGGTGGAAACAACCCGCCGTCTATTCCGCTTTCATCTGGGGACCTTTCCCGGAACTTCAAAAAGTCTTGCCGGCCTGTGATCTAGAGAATTCTTGTTCCCACAACAAAAGATCCTGCCGACTTTTACTCAGACAATCCGTCTACAACTTCAAAGGATGGCTGCCGCCAGCCGACTTATGGCGCGATAGTTTTTCCTCGATCAACAACACATTAAATAATTGCCGGCTTTGTGGTAGACATTTGGCGCGACATTTTGTCATCGATCGACATTCCAAGATGTTCTGTGGCAACCACCACCACAATCCTTATAGCCATCCTCATGTGATACTTATAAGACAATGCCCATACATGTGTTCAATCTACTACCAACATCACTGCACCCAGTCATGGATAATAATTAAAATAGCTTCCTTTATCTAGAAAAACATAACAGTAATTGTTATTCTTACGTATGTCATTCTTGATGGGTTTTACTATCCCTGGTGCACTTTGTTTTCTTATTAACACCAGTTTAAAAGACTCCACACACTATGTTCCTCGATGTTCCCCCAATGAAACCAGAATTGAAATACACCAGTCTATCATCATGTCATCTCAGTTGCACTCTGGCGCACCATATGTCAAGAATTAACTATAACTCACCATCAAGACATTCAATGCACCACCTTTTCTCCATCTTTTGTCATGCAGAAAATCAACTATTGCTTTCTGTTGGTTATTGGGGTGTTATAATCTAATATAATAACCAGTCAACTATTCTTTGTGACTAGATAACAGATGTCCAGTTATTTCCTCTCTTCCCCATTATTTCTGTGATACACCGGTTATAAATCTTGCTGCCTTGCGCTTCATGTCACATAGCAAGTGCAAATAAATATCTTTGCGAAAGGTGGTCACTGTCATGTATTGCCAATATAGTACCTTGCGTAGCACGGTAGAGAGGTCTTAGAGCCTGAGGCATTAAAGCCGCCTGGCTAGTGCAGTCCCCGCGAACTGTGCAAGTTAGGATTTTCTTTTTGCTCCCGACAGAAAAAAATCCCACACCTTACCGAGGATTTGAACCCGGGTCTCCCGATTGAGAGTCCGGCGTTCTAGCCACTCGGCCAGCCACTCCTCGTGGTACGTAGCATTAAATCACCATGTTTAACTTAAGACGGAATCTCAGCCGATTCCATCGACACCTTGGTACACCTACACAAACATTACAGCATTCTGGTAACAGATGTGATGCCAGACTTCAATTACTGCTGAACAACAAATTCCTATACTATGTTGAATATTATTAAACTGCCAAATGGTGTATAATGTTAACATTAAGGAACACTGAAGTGATTCATTCAGGCTATTCTAGTTAACTGTGTACTACTATTAAGTACTTTAGTCATTTATCCCCTGTTCCTATTGATGTGACCTAACCACATAGCTTAACTAAATGTACATCATTGTCACAGGGCCATTCTGGAAACATATCTTGTTGCTGTATACACACATTTCACACATATGATTCTCAACCTCTTTGTTATTAAGTAGCCTTTATTCCTAGCCACCTCACAAGCCTTCACCACTATGACAACATGTCCAGCAAAACCATGTGACATGGTTTTAATCTTTACTTTAAACTATAATTTATGAACTCATATATTGTATATCTTATTGAATCTCTCATATATCTATTTAACCGGTATCATATTATTGTCATGTAAAATGCAATCCCAACAAAATAATATTGTGCCAACATGGCTGGCATGACATGACATCAATCTCTACCATATTTAACCACCACCAATGACCTATTCTTCATATTTCACATCACCATACCTGATTGCCTTCATCTCTATATATTAACCTGTTAAATATTATTTTCATAAGGAGTCAGGGACGCTAAATTAATCTGTAGAACAGCTCATTTTAGTACTACTCATCTATATTATCTGTTTGTATTTATTTGTTCCCACAACCTCGCCTAACTAACAATTTTGTCCACCCATGCCTGTTTCACCATGCAAACAATTTTGAGCCTGTAACCTGGGGCGCGCTTCGCTTTAAAATATGAGCTATATTAATTAATTATTTTCAATTTAATCAGTTAAAACTTACGGTGTCGCAACATTATAAGTTGACCACAGATGAACTCAAGGAATTGTTTCCACATCTCATTACAACAGAACAACACTTTTGTTCCTACCAACAAGCCGGGCCGACATCAGACAAAGAATTCACAAGTTGCTTTGTTACAAGTGGTCAATGGTGCCATCTCCCTTTGATGAAAAAGCACCAACATCGACCCAAAAAAGCACCAAAAATCACCAAACCTTTTTGGAAAGCATAAAAAGCACCAACTGTTTTTATTACAAATGTAACAAGGTAGCACATTATAATATATTATTATCACTTCATATTACAATGAAGTTTATTCCAGATCCGCCAAATCCCAATCAGAATTACTCTAGAGCCAAGAAAGCACTAAATTTGAATATTTTTTTGGGAAAGCACTAAAACAAGCACTGGCGGTATTCATTCAAAATGGTATAAAGTAGCACATTATAATTTATTATTATCACTTAATATTAGAATGAAGTTTATTCCAGATCTGCCAAATCCCAGTCAGACAACTCCTCTTCAGTTTCTGTAGCTATTTCCTGCTGTGTTTGCTCCTGCGATGATGATGATGATGATGATTGAAAGAAACGTGTATATGCCTCCTGTGATAAAATTTTTCGTAGAATATCCTTAGGTAGTTTTTAATCATGACAGCATTTGCCATATCTTTTCAGTCCATATCTAATAGTCAAAACAGCTGTCAAACTCTTGATGCTCAGTTTGTTCCGCAATTTTGATTTCATAACTTCCATCTGACTGAAAATACGCTCCACGTCCGCATTAGAATGAGGTAAAATGAGCACAGTTAAAGTTAAATCTGTAAGATCTTGGAAAGGATTTTCACCGGTGGCATCCCTGTATGAGGCTATTTCTGCCTACAGTCCAAGTATTTCAGAGGTCTGTGTCCACTGCATATGATGATGTTTTCTGCACTGGAAATTGATGCGGGTGAGAACAAACATTTTAGCAAGATCCATATACAGGGCGCCATTGGTTGTAGACATTTACTTCCACTAAGAAATTACATGGATTGCAACATTCCAACTTTATCGGGCAAACGTAAAAGCAGCTGTGTCAACATCATAATCTAGATTAGCATCACTTTCTGCTATTTTTCCCCACAATAATAGCAATATTTGAACTGATAGAATCAGTGAGTTGGACAAGATCGCTGAGTAGTTTTGTTGGATCCTGTATATCTGCTTCGAATTTCTTATTCACACTTTTAACTTCTCAGAGAATATGCTTGAGAAATATGAGATACACATAGTTTTTCATGTCGCTAAACATATAATTTAGAAGTTCTGCTGTATAACAGCGCACGTTGACTCTTGCTATATCAAAATGAATTCTGAACTCGACCCACTGCTGCAATATTCTGACAATGGCAGATTTAATGGACATCCATCGGTCTGGCTTAATTGAACAACCTTCAGCGGATGTTGCCCATCATTTATTGAAGCAAAAAGCTCCCTGTATTTTGCTTGATGAAGACTTGAGTGAGAAAACCAGTTATATGTTTCTCTAATCATGAACTCTATGTTCCCGAGCAGACAAGCAGCTGCAGCCTGTGACACTGCCTGCTGAAAGGAATGACATACACACCTAACTAGTACCAGAAGAGGAACTTCGGATTTTAATTTTGCATATACTCCATTGTTTACACCTATCATGACAGATGCATTGTAAGTGCCGAGTGCAACTAGTCTTTGCAACTCAAGTCCATTCTTGTTTCAACAATCTTTTAATGTATTGCATATTGCCTGCGCGTTGCAGTCACTCACTTCAACTAAATCGTATTAAAGAGAGTTAAATTACGTGAATATTGCGCGGTAATGTATTAAGACTGCTTTACTCCCTCGCTTCAGTTGAAATTCGGCTTTTTAGTGTTCCCAAAATGATTTTTAAAGTAATATTTACTCACCCCAAAAAAGCATCAAAAAGCACCAAAAAATACTGTGAAACACCAAATTCACGCGGCCTCGCTAAATGCAATATTTTGGCACTAAATGACTTGGAAAAGCACTAAATTTGATGCGAAAAGCGTCAAAATGGCAACACTGCAAGTGGTGTTCCGGCGCTGTCCAGATATTTGTATTAAACAGGCCAAACCAAGACGCACCCGTTTTGCTCTGTTACATAGATAGAGAAATACGTAACATGTGCAGAGTTGCTAAAGAAGAGTGGCTGCAGAAACATTGCAAAGAAATAAAGGATATGAAAATAACACAACTCGAAAGAATTACATGAACATATAAAAAGATTTACAAAGGAGAAAAAATAATATAACACGAAACGGTTGTATCAGAGGAAAAAATTGAGAAATTATAATTAATAACACTGACATACAAAAAGATGGACAGAGTACACAGAAGATTTATTCTGGGACAACAGGGTCAATAGACCAACATTGTATAATACTCAAGATGTACCAAAAATACTAACGGCTGAAGTAGAAAAGGCTATTAAAAAGATGAAAGAAGGAAAGGCTGCAGGTCCTGACAAGTTAACAACAGAGATGATAAAATCCGTATCCAGCTTTGAAATTGAAACTATCACATAATTATGTAATTATATATATATATATATATATATATATATATATATATATATATATATATATATATATATAAAATACTTTGTACATCCCTAAGGATTTGAAAACATCCATTTTCATCACACTACCGAAGAAGCCAAGAGCTGTTGAGTGTGAGGATTACAGAACTATTAGCTTAATGAGCCACATAACTAAGATACTACTCAAGGTCATACAAGAAAGAATTCAACATAAAATAGATGAGGAAGCAGCTGAAGAACAATTTAGGTTCCGCAAAAACAGCGGCACCAGAGAAGCAATTATCTATTCGAGGATGTTAATTGAAAAATATATAGAAGTTCAAAAAAGTATATATGTTTGTTTTATAGACAAGAAGAAAGCTTTTGATAGAGTACAACATGAACGACTAATTACGTGCCTTCAAGATGTAGGAGTAGACGGAAAGGATATCATACTTATTAGTAACTTGTACTGGGAACAAGTGGCGTCTATTAGATGCGGTAATAACTATTCGTCGCCTGTAGAGATAAAAAGAGGAGTACTGCAGGGATGTGTACTGTCCCCAAGCCTCTTCAACCTATACACAGAAAGAATTTTTAAACAAGCTGAAATCACAAAGAGAATAGGAATGGCCAAAAATGCTTTCAACGGTTTGAAATCAGTATTAACATCTAGAAAGATTAATAACGCATTGAAAATGAGAACTGTAAAATGCTACGTATATTAAACGCTACTGTATGGCGCGGAAGCCTGGACATTGAACGATCAACTAGAAAGTCGCATAGAAGCCCTGGATATGTGGATATATAGACGAAAGGTAATATTTCTTGGAAACAAAAACAATCAAATGCAGAGGTCCTAGAAAAATTAGGAATGAAGAGAGAGTTGATGAAAGAAATAAAGAGGATACAAGTGAAACATTTTGGCCACGTTAAAAGACATGATACTCTTATAAAAACCATATTGGATGGCAAGGTTGAGGGCAAGCGAGCAAGAGGTAGACAACGATACAAGTGGGAGGATAACATCAAGAGATGGACGAACATCAGCCTGACAGAATGTACAGTCAAGGCGAGAGACAGACAGTGTTGGAGATCCATTGCAGCCAACCTTCATTGCGGAGACGGCACCTGATTGACGCTTATTATTATAGCCAATGGGTTCGGTGTTGGTGATCATGTATTTTGTAATACCAGTCATTTCTGATACTGATGGCCCTCCATGCCATGATGCTAAAATGTCCAGTATTTTCTCTCTTGGTCTTCCCCTGCCTCTCTTCCACTCCAAATTTCCCGTTGTCATGGCGTACTCTAGCTGTCTCATTTTTATGACATGCACCAAGAATGTGGATTGGCCTCTTCTGACGCGAGTAGCCAGTTCTCGTTGTGAGTTAACTTCTATCTAATATATCTTTTTTCCTGTTTCTACCAAGTGTTCTCATCACGCTTCCATAAAATCGCATACCCGCAGCTTCAACAAAATTCATCATTTGTCTGACAATTGTCCATGATTAGCTTCTGTATATAAGGATTAAAAATGCATTACAAGAATGTGGAACAGATTAGGTCACCAGACTGCTGAACACAATATATGATACTAGAGATAATTCTGAATTATGTAAATATATATTGCAGTCCCGGAGAAATCAGGAGCCTTGGAATATGATCAACATAGAACAGCTAGCATAATGAGCCACATCACGAAGATTTTGCTAAGAATCATATTGCAAAGAGTTAAGAAGAAAATACAACCCGAAATAGGAGAACTATGTCGGTTTGTAGACGGCAAGGGTACAGTAAATGCTGTGTATTTGCTTAGAATAGTAATGGAGCGTTCGATAGAAGAAAATAAATGCCGACACATTCTTTAAGGCAGCTTGTTGTTTCCAATATATATTTTTTATGAGTCAAAGTCTTTCCCATCAATTTGCATATCTGTAAGCATCTTCAACGTATCAAGAAGAGATAAGATCAGAAATGAAGAAATCAGGACTAAAGTGGGGGTTAAAGCAGCACTAGATTTTATCAGAAAACAGCAAGTCAAATGGTTTGGCCATGCAAGTAGGTTACCAGTCAACAGCATACCACAACAATTTTTTTACCTTTGTGTTGGTTTTCAATTTCTATGCAGTTATTTTCAAGACATGCTTCTTTTGATTCTTTACATAATTTTCTGTCTTTCCTGTGAATCTCTTCATATTTGTCAGAATTATTTTTTATTGTATCTTCTTGTTTCCATTAGTCTTAAAATTTTTTCAGTAATCCATTTCTTACGACCTACTTTCTTTAATTTTAGAATAGTTGTTTCTGCAGCCAAATTAATTGCATTCTTCAACATTTCCCAATGATCAATCACACCCTGAAATAGTATATCTAGATCAGACAATACATCAAATCTGTTCTTTACTTCTATGTTAAAATTGTCTTGTATTTCCTTGTTATGTTTTAATGCACATAGATCATATTTAGTGGTTCCTGGTGTATACTTGACTTTCTTTTACTTTACCTTCAATGTTCATTATACTAGTTGTCATTTGTGGTAATTGTGTGTGGTTTTTTTGTGTGTGTACCGGTATAGATGGCCCTGTTTATTCTATACATTTTTGCTGTAAAATAATTTTTCCAAGAAAAATGCAACGATCTTCATTGTAGTAATACAGTTAATAAATATACAAGCATTGACTGGCGGCCATAAAGACAAGTAGAAATCAGGAGACAGACTATTATAAGTCTTTAGACGTTCGCTCTTTCAATTCACTGAAATCCGCCGTGATAATTTCAGGCGCCTTGAGCCAATTATACAGTAATCTACTTGGGTCCCTGTCATTAAATACATTTCTAAATTAGCCAGACATTAGACATACAGAATACCAGTACTGACTGACATTCGCAGCACGAGATCCACACATAATCGCAAATGTTAACATCAGAAGGACAGCTTAATCTTTATACCGTCTAACGTTCTTAACATTAGCTTATAAAATATTATCAGTTCATTTATACATACAGTTCATCATCATCATCATCTTCCATTTGTGATGTCAAATGTCGTGGTGAGAAATAGTTGTCGTTCCAGAGTCCAATAGGTTACACTGGATACTGTAATTGTGTGTGATTGTACACTGTTTGTGATGTTGTCAACCCATTTTCTTCTTGGACGCCCACTTCCTCTCGTAACAGATCTTCTTTGGTGTAGCGCCAGTGCTGGTAATTGGCGGTGTTGCATTCTAACGAGATGGCTGAACCATTTGATCTTCTGCCTTTCATTAAACTCGTATGTGGCACCAGATGTTAATCACATTGACTGTCTGGTGACATCATTTCTTACCCGGTTTGGGATGGTTCAATTGGCAGATCTTTCTATGCATATAATCTGGCAGATTCAAATTTTAGTATGTGTCATTAGGATCATGTCCAAATCTTACATTGGAGCATAGAGTTGATATGAATATTCTATGTATTATCTGCCATTTGCGGACTTTATAATATTTGAATATTCCAGATTCGGTGTTAGTTGATATATCAGCGCACTAGCTGTTTGTCAACTGATTTCCATTTCTTGGTATATTCTGCCAGCTTCTGTGATCATACTTCATTCCCCCCCCCCCTCCCCGAGTTTCCATCCTGTTTCAGGATATTGCGATCAACACCAGCATCTTTCAGCTGTATGTTGATTCCTAGTCTAGATTACGCTCATCAGCACGCCACGACTTTCTTAGCGACCGGCTCCATACTCTCATAAGTCACTGGCGCGACTCGAACCACTTCTAATTCTCGTGCCTTCACGTCAACCACGAGAGTATTCGGGGTTAACGGAGGAAGCTGCCTTCTTCTCGGCCAGGTAGCCGGCGATCATACTTCATAGATATTTAAATTATTTGTAACTTGCTTCATAGTATTTATTTGTATTTCTGTACATTATTGGCATATTATTGCATTACATATTAGTATTACTACTAACTATTATACGTTATATAACTCTTCTTCTCCCCCCCCCCCTCCTCCCATCCTCCAGTGGGGAACCAACGTCCTCAAAGCTCCTTATCTTTAGCTATCCCATGCAGTACTGTTTTTACTTCTCTTCTTCATGCGGTTGGTTTAAGTTCTTCCTCTATTTCTTTTGTCCTGTGGGTTTCAGACTGAAGCTTTTCTAGTTATACTTTTCTCGTGTTGTCTCGAGTTATACTGTTCTCGTATTGTCTCACTGTAAGGCCCTATCCAGCGCCAGTTTTGTTTCCCACCTCTTGGTTCATCAGTATGAGCAGCACACTGTTGATTTTGCCATACCTCTTTATTCCTTATATTTGCGCAGCCGCCAATTAGTCACGGTTTGTAGTTTATATGTAATCGTTTTCGTTATTCCCCATGTTTCTGACCCATAAAAAACAGTACTCATTTAACAATAGACCTGTATATTCAAAGTGTTGTGCTAACCCCCCCCCCCCCCCCCCCCCTTTTCCTCCCATTGCCTTCTGTATTCTTATTCTGATATTGATACATGTTCAACACTCTTTGTCTACATTTATACCTAAAATAGATTTAGTTGCACGTCCTTCATAAGACTTAGCCGTCAACCCCAGCATTTTTGCTGTTCGTGATTCCTGGGCAAGTTTTACGTTCAGTAGTTTGCCATTGCTTTCTGAACGGCCGGCTCTTATATCTTTAAAAAAACCAGCACCGCTGTGTTTCGAACCCAGGTATATGGGTGGATGAATTGTGTCCGTAACCTCTTGGCCACGGAGATCATATCTACTTAAGTAGATGTATGCTTCTGTCGCTTGAAGTGAGGTTTCCCCAATGGGCAATCAAATGGTCATTTGCTTGATTTAATCTTAATATCTGTGTCTTTTTATGAATAGTTAAATCTAATTGTTGTAACCAAAAATAAAACACAAAACATGAAAATAGGTTTACATGAAATTCTCTACACTTCACAATTATTCAACGCATTTTGAGTGTGTGATCTCTTGTTTTTCTTCCCTTTACATCACTACTTAGTATATGATCTCTTGTTCTTCTTCCTTTTACATCACTACTTAGTATATAATCTCTTGTTCTTCTTCCTTTTACATCACTACTTAGTATATGATCTCTTGTTCTTCTTCCTTTTACATCACTACTTAGTATATAATCGCTTGTTCTTCTTCCTTTTACATCACTACTTATTATATGATCTCTTGTTCTTCTTCCTTTTACATCACTACTTAGTATATGATCTCTTGTTCTTCTTCCTTTTACATCACTACTTAGTATATGATCTCTTGTTCTTCTTCCTTTTACATCACTACTTAGTATATGATCTCTTGTTCTTCTTCCTTTTACATCACTACTTAGTATATGATCTCTTGTTCTTCTTCCTTTTACATCACTACTTAGTATATGATCTCTTTTTCTTCTTCCTTTTACATCACTACTGAGTATATATGCCACCTCCGTGACAAAAGTGTTACGGACGCAGTTCTTAATCCCGTATACCGCGTTCGAAACACAGCTGCGGGCGATTTCGCAGCAGACCGCCTCGGTTTGGGTTTTTATGGAAATGGTATGAGTGCTGGTCGTTCAGAAAGCAATAACAAACTACTAAACGTAAATTTGCCAAGAGATTACAAACATCCAAAAATGCTGGAGTTGACTGCTACGTCCAGTAAAGGATATGCAAGTAGCTTAGTACATGTGATAGTCTTGAGTCTCGAAATCACCAGTTCACTATCATCATATCACAAATCATCATGTTTTGAATGATTCATCTTGATAGAAAATAAACACAGTGGTGGTTTGTTTAACTCATAGTTCAATCTTAATATATTCCAAGTGTACATAATTGTGTATGTGTTCATGTTACTTACAGTACTTGGCGGGGGACTCGTTATATTAACCAGGGAGGGGAGACTATCAGGGAGAAAGTATGCCCTGCCTAGTAATCAAGTAAGAGATGTAAACCTTGGCACCTAACCTACTCCTTCCAACTCCTTGGGGAATACCAAGACCAGCTACTTTTACCTTATTACGAGCCATTTCCAGCTGTGTACTTGTGTATCCAGGGACTTGATCTCTAATAAGCCTAACAGAGACATTTGTCCTGAGTTTGATTGCTTGGATTGGGAGCGTCGGGGAAGTTAGCCCTACCCGCTATAACGCCAGCGATAACTCAATTAGCTAACAATTTGAACTTCCAAAACTCCTTAACAATTACTGACTGATGCTACCTCCATATGCTTGTAGACCAATCGGCACTCGATGGGTGATGGGCTCAATACATACCGAATTTACTGCCTAGAATATTTGCAGATACACATTTAAGACTGGTTCGATCTGGGAACCCGAGTTGATTCTACTAATGCCTGCCTCGAGAGGGATTCTAACATATGACCGCTGGGAGATCAGCATAGGGGTATGGATAAGAGCGCTCGTTCTTAAACATCCGGTGTGCTGATTATGATGTAGCGGGTTCAACCCCTACACCGGTCAGTTGGACTAACATGTTGACGTTTCGTCCTTGACTTGGGGACCTAAATTACAACTACCTCTGAAGTCGAAATGGGCTCGCCTTTTGGCAAAGGACACTGGTTATTAAGGAAAGGTATCCCACACGCAGAATTCAATCCAGTACTAGCTAGAGGCAAGACTGCTAGTCACTGCGCGTCCACGGCTTCCTCTCTGATTCCACCCTAGCAGGAATGTGCTCCTCTCTGATTCCAACCTAGCAGAAATGTTCGCTGTGTAGTAGTCAGTTGCCATTTTGTCTGTTGGTGAAAGGACACATTTGAATAGTACCGTTTATCATGTTAATGAAGAGAGTGGCATTGGAGAAACCGCAATCCGTATAATTGAACAGTACAGAATATAGTGTAATTCCCTGGGGAATGACACCCCAGACTGAACAAGCTCCGGGACAAGAGATATTATCTGGCCAAGAAGACGAATCTTAAAAATGTACAAGTGTTTGATCCAACAACGGATCTGGCCAAGTCATCGGAGTCTGGACAGTACATACATGTTGGTCAACACTTGAAATCTTGTCGGATCCAATGATTTTAATATGACAAAAAAGTTAAATTACAGGCTCTTTCCCCACAAACTGAAGCGCAGTGAACACATTGAGATGGTCTATATGTTATCATACCAGTGGACACTAGATGGGAGATGTCCATAATGTATATGGAGATGACCCATCTGTTATCAGACCAGTCGACACTAGATGGGAGATGTCCATAATGTATATGGAAATGGCCCATATGTTATTAGACCAGTCGACACTAGATGGGAGATGTCGTCAACATCACTCAGGCCGCCATTACTTCCCTGTAAGTTTCCTGGCAGCCATTGTAGGCTGATTGGACCCGGAAGCCCAGATCGTGGTTTTAAAAGACACCTTCTTGACGTGGTTTCGAACACACGATGACCGGCACGACAGATAAGCGTGTTCTTGATGTGTCATAGAATATCACACCCGCCACCTTTACTTCTCTGAAATCACTTTACTTTCCTTTACATCTCTTTTCTTACCGTTTACTACCGTAGTTCCCATTAACAAGTCATAGAATCAAGAATAGATACGATTGATTGATTGATTGATCTAGGAACCGACATCACAGCATTCGGGGCATTCCCATAGGCGCTCCGTCCCCATCCTCAGCAGCCAGCAAAGAGTTCCAACACCAATAGTACCAGTAGCAATCTGATTATATGTCCGTCTTGCCTTTCCTCTGAGCATCGAGCGTCGGCCAGATCCCCTCGTCACTCCTCGCTGCCTCATTCATGCCAGACCATGATAATCCATTTGCCCCTCCGAAGTGTACACGTGCTACCACAAGGCCGCAACCACGTCTGCCTTATCATGCATCAATACTCCACCAAGTTTTGCAGAGCCAGCCAATCTGTCTGCCTGTTCATTTCCCAGCACACCGGCATGCCCCAGAGAAAAGATCCAGGCGATTCTTGCCACTCATGACCTCCGAAGCGAAGCAAGCCACTCTGCACGAAGCATGCCTGTCCTCAACTTCAGGGGTAAGGGTAGAGGGTAAGGATAGAGAGCAGGTTGCTGTGGAACTACAAACCGAACTCAATCGCATAAGTACTTGGTGTGATGCAGCTGGGGCAATGGTCAACCCAACAAAGGCAACAGTGACTTGGTTCTCGTTGAATAATCATATTGTCAACACTCCAAAACAACTATAAAGCTGTGTTCAGAGACGGTGGAAAGAACGCAGGCAATGAATTACCTGGGGATACGGTTTGATCGAAGCCTTGTTTATAATGAGCACATAGACCAGGTGATAACAAAGGCCAAGCGGGGTTTGGCTGCGATGCGGGTGATGGCGGCAGCAAACTGTGAGCATCGCCATCTATGTCTTCTGTACGAGGGGCTGGTCATATCTGTTTTTGAGTATGCAATGGCAATCCTGACTCTCAGCCGTAAGCAGATAGAAAGGATAAAAAGGATACAGAATGAAGCTATGCGCGTTATTCTTGGATATATAAGAGATACAGCATGCAGGGCTTCTTGATTTTCCAACCATTGAAGATAGAATACAAGTTTTCAGAGCATGCACCTACCTCAGAGTTAGCGCAAACACACAACATCCACTGCATAGTGAAATTATGAAGGTGAAGGGCATCAGGTTAAAAAGAGGACGGTCGTGGATGGGTCAAGCGGAAGACATTCTTCAACAGGTGTGTTCACTTGAGGACTTAGAACCTGGCGAGGATTGGATACAAGTTCCAACAGATTTCTGCACATCCTTTTCAGTTTGGATCCAACTAGATAGAAAATGCAGACAAGAAAATCCGGCTGCTGTGGAGGCGGAGGCTGAAGTACAAGCGTTGATTTTCGAGAATTCGCTAGATGCTGTCATCTACACAGATGGGTCGGTCGTCCGACATGTGAGAAGCTCATGGGCCTTTACGGCTCGGGCCGGAGGGAGAATTGTGAAGGAGGACTGGTGCTTTCACTGAAACCACGTGTAGCCTAACTATGGAAGTCATGGCGGTAAGTAAAGCAATAACATGGCTCGAGACACAGACATTCACTAGGGCATGTTTCCTTAGCGACTCAATGAACATGATCAAGAAGATAGAGGAAGGGTGGATCCGAAGAGAATGGTTGCTGTCTCTGGAATGGTCTGGGCTGGCAAAGATTAGTTTCAACTTCGTGCCAGGGCATGCGGGAGTACAAGGAAATGAGCGTGCTGACATGCTCGCAGGTGAGGCTACGGCGGAGGGCGGACGCGCCATGGACCAGGCTGACATTCTGAATGCTCTACGAAGTAAGACTTGTGCGTGAACCAAGTGATGACTGTGAATCTACAACCATGGCCAGACTGCGAGAACAGCAAATTAAAAGAGGGGTGGCTGTCACAAAATAGACCACCGTGATTAACCAGTGATGACAATAAAAGGCGTTCGGATTGGCGATATGTTCGAGGTCACAGGTTGTTTCAACAAATACAGAAAAAACAGTCTGGGTTGCAGCTGCACGTGTTCACATCTGGTCGGAAAAATAGGAACATTCGATGGTGAGTGAGATGAATCAATACACCACTTTGACAGTTCATAAACAGTCAGATCCAAGTAGAATTTGCCGGCTCGGGACATGAAACAGTCGCGTCTGTCATTTAGAGTTTCCGGACATCAGGCGAAATGGCGGCTGTGATTGTCACCACTCGACAGAAGATTGGCGGCTTGTTATTGAAAACTGTTGTTGGGACCATACAGTAACTCGCTGGCTTGTTTTGGATGTCAAAACATGGGAGGACGAATCTGACATTGATTAAGCCAGGGGAGATAGATTCCTGACAATGGAGGATCTGCCCAAAATAACACCTGTGTAGACATAAAGAATAACGTCACGTGACAAATTTTAGGCGGTTGCCAAAAACCCGATTTGGGGACAACTAGTGTAACTCAAACAGTGGATTAGGATTGAGCTCTACAGTGTTAGATTAATTAAACATTAACTAGCATGTGTCGTTATGGCAAAGTGTAGTAGCCATCCAGGAATGAGGCGGGTTTGCATAAGGTACAAAAGATAGCCTATTTAGGCCTAATTAATATAGGCAGTAGTCTTGTTAAAAACTAGAGTGTGATGATTAGCACTGTTAGTTGAAAACTAGTTAGAGTAGTGAAGTGATAATTGGCTCTGCTAGGATGAATAGGATTGCGGGGTGATATTTGGAAAGATTTAAGATGGGGAAAGTGTCCAATGGGGGGATCTTTCAGTGGCTTGCCCACTGAAGTTTTGCACTCTGTTTATGGGTCTTTCCTTGTCATAGCCTGATTCGGACGTAGGTGAGGAGCTACTAGGCTCTATGACAGAGTTTAGTTAGCTGAGAAATAACAGAGCAAGGCAATAGGCTTACACTCAGCCGGTAGGATCAGTGACTAGTGCTATCACCAGATGTGTTGTTTCTCTAACAGGTTCCCTGCCAGTTACGAGGAAGTTCAACACTGGTTTTGAAGAAGTGCAACTCCAATTGGAAGAACACCAGTGGGACACTCAAATGCTTTCTGACGGAAAACGATTAAACCCCGAGAAGAAAGATGGTATTATGTTTACGATGGACTCATAATCAGGAGGGTTCACCATAACATGGCTCAGAAGAGCCAACCAATATAACGATTCCTGTGTGTTAAGGTTCACCTAGGATGGGGGATGATTGTTGATATGTCACACATCATACAACCATTGTTAAAGGAACGAGAACATTAAAATGTAAGTCACTTCGTGTGATAGATTCCAGTGAAATATTACCAAAGACATGATATTTGAGACGTTATAGACACTAGTTAAGATCAAGTATATTAACAATAACAGTGATACCTAAGTACACCCAACAAAGGATTCGTACAATTTTTAGGAACGATAGGAACTTATGTGTAATGTGCAACCGGTCCATGATCAGCTGTAATTTACAAACAGTATCTATTTCGGATGATCAGGAAGATGGATTACCAGGTAGCTACAGATGACCGTCGGTGTCCGGCAGGAGGGATACAGCCCTGGGTGAGATGGACTTGTTCTGACTTAACGTGCTGTGGTGTGTCCTTGCAAGGATGAACTGACCATGCTATTATCTGAGGGTCCGATCCTACACATTATAGAACACATCACACATTTTCTTCGCATACACGTCTCACGTACATTACACTTTTCTTTTAATAAATTAATCTTTATTAATTTTTAGAAGCAAGAGTTGTTGAATATGTTGCGTGGGGAAGAATGAGAGGGGGCATAGTACGACAGTGATAGAGAGAGGAAAAGGTGTCCATGAACTGATGGAGTGTGTTGGACGGAAGCTGGTGGATTCTCCAAGATATTGATAGGGAAAAAAAAAATTATAATGTGGGTGTTGACTCCCCTCACTCCAGGGACGACACTTTAAAGGAAGACACGACAGTGGCCAAACAAGAACACTAAGCAGGAAGCCAAAGAAGATTGATTAACTAACACAGAACTGGTGTCGTTAGCCGCTACACGCTGCGGGATTTGCTGAGGAGGGGATCCAAGCACTTATGGACTGAATGGTTCGATGTGCAGTGAGGATGATCTTTCGACTAACTAAATAACTAAACTAACTAACTAACTAACTAACTAACTAACTAACTAACTAACTAACTAACTAACTAACTAACTAACTAACTAAGTAACTAACT
The DNA here is from genome assembly GCA_963921405.1 of Cepaea hortensis. Classification (NCBI taxonomy): domain Eukaryota; kingdom Metazoa; phylum Mollusca; class Gastropoda; order Stylommatophora; family Helicidae; genus Cepaea; species Cepaea hortensis. The sequence goes on from OY992881.1 coordinate 73,813,704, forward strand.
AACTAACTAACTAGCTAACTAGCTAGCTAGCTAGCTAGCTAACTAACTAACTAACTAACTAACTAACTAGCTTTCTGAGCCAGTTACAATCACGATGTGTGTGTGTATAGTATTCTCGATCCAGCGGAAAGCTGCAGTGACCGCCTCCACCTCCATTCTTAAGCTAGATGTTGTGGTATCATATGCCAGGCTCTCCTGCACCAAACGTCGGCAATTAGCTTTTGATATGAAAACCCCCAGGCACTTCTCCTACCTCTCGACACCGAACCAAACCTGAGCGAGCATTATCATGAATTAGTTGCTGGATTTCCAATTCCGTGACCCCTGCTGGCCACGCTCTGCACTCCCGGCCCAATGTGATTATAACTCTGCACAAGTATGACTGCTCCGCTGGCACTCTGACCCACTCCTCTCCTCGCCTAATGTTCTCCAAGATGCACACATGTCTGATCGCATCCTCCGCTGAGCCATCCATGATTTCCCTCTTATCAGTCGCTGAACGTTAACTGCGTCTAGCGCCTCATGCAAAGGGTGATCTTTTTCTGCAGCTACTCTGAGGTATGCCTTCGCCTGCACCACCTTGAGCCTACCAGCAACAGTCGGCAAACCAAGGATGTAACGCATACACACTACTGGGGTGTATCTGGTGCATCCCAGAATGACCCGCATAGCTTCGTTCTGTAAGCGCTTCACCAGCTGACTCTTTGAGACAGTGAGCAGTTCTAGTCCATAATCAATCACTGAGAGGATCAAGTGCTGGTATATTGTGAAAAGCATTCTCTGCTCTGTGTCTATCGCAGCCATAGTTTTAAGTGCATTGAGTCCCTTTTGAGATCTTGTCACAACCGACTGCACATGGTCCTTGAAGGACAGGCTTCTGTCAAATGTCAACTTCAGTTTGTTCTGTCTGTTGACGTTTCTACCATCTATGGTGAGGCTTGGGACATCAGCACTCACAATCATGTTGACCAGAGAGCACCACAAAACAGCCGACTTTTCCGGGTGGATGACAGCACCCATTTCAGTGCACCAGTCAATCACTTTGTCTACTTTCGCCTGTAGCTCCTGGGCTGTTTGTACCCTATCTCCCCCCTGCCTATATGCAAGAATATCATCTGCAAATGTTAGTATCCTTCCAACCCCTGGTGCTTCTAGGTTTACAATCTTTCTCGTATACACGTTAAAAAGCACAGGTAATATTGCAGATCCCTGTGGCAGTCCCGGGGTTAACATATGTGGCTCTGAGGTCCATGCACCCAGTCGAAGAGCAACGCGACGAGAATACATGACGGCTGCTATCCAGTTCACCAACCATGGATTGACCCCCTTCTCCATCAGTACGGACATCAAAATATCATATCTAACTCTATTGTATGCATCCTTGAAATCAGGCGCCGCCGCCATCGTTTCCTGTCTACTCTGGAACCCTTCATAAACGTCAAAGGCAAAAGTGGCTGCATTTGACCATGTAACTTTTCCTGGCCTGTAGCTCCCCAGACCTCTTGGAAGAAGCTTCCCCCTTTCCAAAAACTCTTGCAACTTGACATCGACTATCTTCTATAAAACCTTCCCAAATGTATTTTGAAGTGTGATGATCCTAAAGCCACTAAGCTTTGAATGATCCTTGAATGGTTTTGGGAGAGAGATGAGATAGCTGTGCACCAAGTCCTGCGGTACTGATGCTGTCCTAATGCTCTGGTTAAAGCAGTCGGCCATCTCCTTCAGGTCTGCATCGCTCAAATCCTTCATGTGGCCATATCTGACACCATCAGGCCGTGGTGCCGTGTCTTTTGCCTTTTTCAAAATATGGTTAACATCTTCAACCCGTATGATGTCTTCATAATGCATATTCTTCATGGTGCCAGATAACTCCTCTCTAACTGCATCCCTGGTGTCCGCATCATTATAATTGGTCTGCTCTAAAAATCTCTGGAGAAACGCCCCCCCCCCCCCCCCCCTTTCTTTTTTCCTGTTGTCACGCGCACACCATCATCTCTATAAATTGTTCCCACTGTCATAGGCCGATCTTTTCTTTGTATTTGTCTGTGCAGCTTCCAGAATTTTCGCAGTGTCTTATCACCTCCAATCTCCTTCACGGAAGATTCCCATTTTGTATTTTTGGCTTCTGCAGCACTGCGCTTGGAAACCTCTACCTTGTCTTTCTTGACATTTTCTGCTGTATCCACTTCCTCTCGTGAGCTTCGGAGTGTCTGTCGCAATTTCCTTAGCTGCTTCACTGCAGCTCTCTTAGCTTTCCAAGCATGGTCTACTTCTGGAGTCCACCATTGGGCCGCAAAAAAGGAGTTTTAACAGTCCTGTTGCATGCCTCCTATCTGAGGCGTCCAAGAAGGCTGTCGGTCCACTCATACCGGAAGGTCTTGCGCGCTTTCCAAGCCTTACATTTCTTGGATTTAGAGATCAGGACTAAACACGGCATGTGATCACTCCCATGGTCATTCAAAACAGCCAACTTTACATCAAGGACTTATGACTGGAAGACAAGTGCCAAGTCAATAGCTGTGTCTGCATCGACTCATTGCCATTCTAGTCGGCCTCCCATCATTTATGCAGACCACATCGGAGTCCACCATGGCATCTGCAAGGGCAATTCCTTGTCGGTTTTCTCCACTACTGTCCCATTCTCTGTTCCTAGCTTTGAAGTCTCCACACATGAGTAGCCTATCACCTGGTAATTCCTACAATTCCTTTAGCCAGTCCCAGTGTTCCTTTCTGAGAAAACTCCTCTGTGGCATATACATTTTTGATGTTCCAACTTAAGCCATCAATCTCCATTTGTACACCCTGGACCTCTCTTGCACTATGATTCCACTGGCTCAAGTCAAGTACCACATGCTTCACTCCTTCCTTCACCAGCAGACCTTGGCCATGTCTCTTCTGCCCAGTAGGGTTTATATAATTGTCGTACCCAGGACGATGAATTTTGTCTGTATTTAGCTCCTGGAGCATGAGGATATCAAAATCATATATTAGCCTTTCCAGTACAGGACCTCTGCCTGGCACTACGACAGTTCTAGTATACCACTCTTCATCATCATCATCAAGTGCCGTGCCGGCTGGCGTAGGCGTTCATGGCTCTCCATAGATCTCGGTCTTTGGTTTTCTGGATCAACTCTGGTGCTGATATTCCTCCATGCCACCGTCTCAATCCATCCAGCATCACTTCTCTTGGTCTACCTCTGCCTCTCTTCCCCTCGATCTTTCCAGTTGTTACGATGTTCTCCAATGCCTCTCTTCTCATCACGTGACCGAAGAAAGATGTTTGTCTCTGTCTTATTGTTGTATATAATGTTCTAGTTTCATTAGCCTGTTTCAGGCAGTCGTCGTTAGTTACTCTGGCAGTCCAAGGAATTCGCAACATTCTTCTCAGGAACCACATCTCTGTTGCTTCTAATTTCTTCTTAATTTGTTCATTTACGTTCCAAGATTCACTGCCATACAGCAAAACTGGTTCTACATAGCATTTCAGCACTCTCTTTCTTACATTCAGTGATAGTGACTTATTGCATAAGATACTCTTCATTTTCTGAAAAGCGGCTTTTGCCTACCCTATTCTACTCCTAATCTCTGTTGTACATCTTCCATCTGATGTTATAAATGCCCCTAGGTATCTAAAATTATCAACTTGGTTAAGGATTTTCCCTTCTATTTCTATGTCACATTTTGGTGTCACCATTTTCTTTGATATTACCATTGTTACTGTTTTCTTGATATTCAAGGAGAGTCCTTTCCTTGCACTCTCTGTTACTACAACGTCTAATAATTGTTGTAGGTCTGTTGAATTATCCGCCACCAATACTGTGTCATCTGCATAGCGTATATTATTTATATTATAACCTCCAACTAGTATTCCTGGCATCTCTTTGATCTCTCTCATTATTACTTCGCTATACAGGGAGAAAAGATCTGGTGACAAGACACACCCTTGTCGTGCTCCTAGCTTTATCCGTTCGTAACTACCCTCTTTATTTCCCATTTTAATTGCTGCTACTTGGTTCCAGTAAACATTCTTTATTATTCTTAAATCTTTTCGATCAATGTTGATATCTTCCAACATTTTAATCAGTTCATCATGTTTTACTTTATCAAATGCCTTAGTATAATCTATGAAGCACAAATATATGTCTCTCTGTTTCTCTATTGGCCTTTCTATTAGTGTCCGTAATGTATAAATTGCATTGTTTGTGCCCTTTCCTTCCACAAATCCATACTGTTCTTCATTAATTTCCATTTTTATTTTCTTTTTGATTCTTCTCATTATGATTCTGAGTAGAAGCTTAGTGATATGGTTTATAAGGTTAATTGTACAAAAATCTTCACAATCAATTGCTCCTGGTCTTTTTGGTATAGCTATAAATAAAGATTTCAGCATATCACTGGGTAAATATCCACTACTGTAAATATCATTCAACATTTTGGTTAATATATCTACTCCAAATTCTCCCAATACTTCTAATTCTTCTATTGTGATTTCATCTGGCCCAGCTGTTTTTCCTTTCTTCATACGTTTCATAGCGTCAGCGACTTCTTCTTTCAGAATAGGTGGACCTTCTAAGTTACTATCTTCTGTTAATTCTCCCCTTTCTCCTTCATATAATTCTCTTATATACTCATTCCACCTCTTCATTATAGCATCTTCCTCTAATATTATCTTTCCTGTTTTTGATTTCAAACACCCTGTATTTATTCTTATTTTTCTACCTGTAAGCTCACTGATTTTTCTGTGCATATTTTTTGTATCTTTAATGGAATTTAATTCAATTTTTTTGCATTGCTCGTTTAACCAACTTTCTTTAGCCTTCCCACATTTATCTTTTATTTCTTTATTTATCTTAGCGTATTCTTGTTTGTCATTTTTACTCTGTTTTCTTTTGTCCATCAGTTTTAAGATATCTTCATTCATCCATTTTTTCTTAGCTATTTTGCCTCTCTCCGGTAATACTTCTTTGCTAGTTTGATGAATGGAGTCCCTTAACATTTCCCATTGTTCATCTATACTCTGTATTTTAGTTATTGCATTGTACCTATTTTTCACAGTCACTCTGTATTGTTCTTGCATTTCTTTATCTATTTTCAGAACCTCTTTATTAAGTCTCATGTTCTTAACCATTTTTTCCCCTCTCTTTAATCTTACTTTTATTTGTCCACATAGTGGTACATGATCACTATTACAGTCAGCACCAGGCATTGTCTTTACATTAATTAAAGCATTTCTAAATCTTTTATTAATTAGTATGTAGTTATGTTTTGCCATGAAGTCTTGGGAAGATAATGTGGTGGTTTCCCCTTGCCACTCTCCACTCTTACATGGTTGAAACCTAGTCTCTCCACCTTTCGTCTTGTTCTTCTGGCGCCTGCTCTGCTATTTCTATGCCTTATTCTCACACCATTTCTCGTCTTCTCCTCCTCACTCTCTCTTCGCTAACCTCTGAAAGTTGTGTCAAGCGCAGAGCACGTGCTTCGTAGCTCCGGCGGCAATTCCCGTGTTTAATTAATTGCATAAGCAAAGTTTGGATATTGCAGGAAATAACCGGTCACCCTACTATTGCCTGCTTGCTAGGGAAGAGGCAGGGGATGTCCCGCAAGAGTCCATTCTTGATCGTTCACGACCAGCTTACCCGTGGCCATCCAGTTCCTCAGCAGGCTGGTCCACCTTGAACTTGGAGGTTTATATTTGGAGTTTTCCGTCTCCTAGATGGAATGCTGTTCAAAGCTAACGGGTTCCACCTACACGGGGGAGGGGTTAAAGCTCCCCTGACTCACCTGGCAGGCACGTCTCCGAGCATATGAGGTATTTTCTAAGAAAATCAGATCCCACCCTGAGATCCCGCCTCGCCCTCTGTGCTCACCGCCAGTTGGTCAGCGACTGCTTATTAGGTATTCGCAGCTAACCTTCACATCTAGAGGCCGTTCCACGATCCGCCACCTGTGGACGCGCTGGGTTGGGGATGGTCGCCCCAGCTTTACCCAGACGAAAAAGGAGAGTTATTGGCTATTTTTTACGCAGTGAATCGGTACGTCATGTTCAGTTCGGAAATGGTTTTCCACACACAAGAATACATAAAGTAACCATGCACTACACTAGACAACAAATCAGAAAATCAAATTGACAATAAATTTAGATCATCTCCACACACACACACACACACACACACGCGCGCGCGCGCGCGCGCGCGCACGCACGCACGCACAGAGAGAGACGGTGTGGAGAGTGGTTGGACAGACAGACAGACAGACAGACAGACAGACAGACAGACAGACAGACAGACATTGGTAGTTTTATGACACTGTTATATACATTAATCACTCCCCCGTCGCTACCTTATATTGTAATCGAGAAGAAAACATCTGTCTACAATTTTGTAGCAATTTAAAATATTTCCGGCCAGGTCCCTACGGACTGTCTGCACTTTATAAATCTTCAACTAATTATAACTACGTCTGATAACGAAATTTAACCCCAGTGCATTATCCCACAGGGTAAGAGGTTGATTACGACTGGGCATTGTGCTTTCCCTGAAGTATATGGCTATTTATCAAATATATATGCTTATTGAAAGTTTGTCAAATATATATATAGCTTATTGAAAGTTTGTCAAATGTATATGCTTATTGAAACGTTATAAAATAACCAAAGATCTCGCATTACATCTATTCTAGAGCCGCAATATCAGAGTCTTCCGCATCGTCTTCAGTGTTTTATTCTTTTTACTGATTTGATGGACTGCTTTTCAGTGAAATAAAATCTAACGCAGATTTTAACCCATGATATTATTAAATATATGCTAGGCCAGTGGTTCTCAATCTTTCTTGGCCCATGCCCCACTTTACCATATGTTCAGAACTTCATTTCCCCCACCCCCTTTCGAATTTCCTCCCTATAAATCCCCCATCCCCCACCCTTACACAGTATATAAACAAATGGAAACTAAATTTAATAACACATACTAGAACAAGTCTAGACATCTACATAAAACGTTATTTGTGGGTCTACTGACTTTATAAAACGAATTTCAATAAGTCGAGAAGTACAGAACCGTAAAATTTAGAGGGAAAAACAATATCAAGTTACTGGTTCTTGTATTAATGCGATCTTGAAATAATCTTAATTCCCCCCTCCCTTCTCTCTCCCCACCCCCGGAAACCCTAAAATTCTCCCCGGGGGGGGGGGATTCCCCACCGGCTGAGAACCACTGTGCTAGGCTATATATTATAATAATAAGAAATTAAAAAAAAAACATTCATTCATTCATTCATTCATTCATTCATTCGATGGCATGTCCTTTGCAGAACATCTCCCCCATAACAACGTTCCTAAAAACTTCTCGGTTATAAGCAAGATTTCCAGCATCCGATACACCCATTAGAGAAATTAGACGTAGACAGTCAAAATGTTTTGGGCATATGATGAGAAGAAATGGATTGGAGAACCTAGTGACAACTGGCAAGATCGAAGGGAACAGACCAAGAGTAAGCCCGAGAGGAAAATACCTGGATGGCTTGGCCACATGGCATAGACGAAACAGGAACACTGAGCTGATCCACGACTCTGGTGATCGAGTGAAATGGCGAGTCATGACCGCCCACGCTTTCCGGCATGGCACATGATTGATTGATTGATTGATTGATACACCCATATGAAGACCAACTGCCACATCTTGCACTCGTCTTCTCTTTGGCTTCCTCTTCCTGTCTTTACTGGCATAGACCCCTCCTTTATTGATCTCTCCAAACTTTCATGACGTTTCAAGTAACCAAAACATTTCCATTTTCTTCTGTCTTTGTTTTATTGTCTTTAGTAGCCAACTTCATCAATATTCAGATCTAGTCCTATGGATGCATCTGTTATTTTCTGTATCCAAGATATTATTAGAACCCGTCTATAACATTTATATCCAAAGGCAGTTATGCGCTGTTCAGCTTGTTTGGTAAGTGTCCAGGTCTCACATGCGTATGTTGCATAGGGAAGGACCTGAAAACGAACTCCACAACGGTAAACGTAAATCCCAAGTGGAAAATAAAATAACAATACACACAAATATTTGTTTAAAAACATAATAAGTGTAGTAAGACACAACAAACTAAGTTTCGATTATAATAATCTTCATCAGGAACAACACAAACAGGTCTAAAGAAAAAAGAAATTGAAATTAGAAAGGTTAATAACATAAAGTTGTTTAAAAGTCGACAGGGTCGACTTCATTGCACCAGGTTTTTATCCCATATGTCTCAGTCTCTTTCTGCGGCGTGGAAAGCGTCGCGCAAAGCACGAACTCCGTAGCTCCAGCGACGAACCTCAGAAGTCTCCGAAATAATTCACTTGTGAACCGAAGGATGCGGCCCGGAATCGAACCCATAACCTTCGGAGCCAGAGTCAAACGGCTTGACCACTTCGCAACAGAGACTCCCCACGTTAATAATATTAAAACACACATCCTTCGTTGATAGAAAGGCGGTGCAGAAGTTTAGTATATCTCACATTTTTGCAAGAGTTAGACATACCTAACTGTTTCATATCTGATTGTTATATCCTGCTGCAGCCGTGACTTATCTTATATATTCTAATCTCAGCTAATTGTTTCATTCGTGCATTATTTCATTGCACAGTATAAGTTTTAGTGTTTGATTCGTGCAAATTGCACAGTTGCCATACTTAAGATAATATTCGCAAGGGCGGGCTAGCGAAGTTGACAGGGAGATGCTCAGACAATGTTATGTGCGCGGTCGGGACTGGCCAGCAAGTCCTCCGTGCATTCAGTCCTGCAACATGTGATGGTCCTATCACATCACATACCCACGGCAGGACACTGCTTCCGGTCACATTTCTTCTTCTTCTTCTTCTTCTTCTTCTTCTTCTTCTTCTTCTTCTTCTTCTTCTTCTTCTTCTTCTTCTTCTTCTTCTTCTTCTTCTTCTTCTTCTTCTTCTTCTTCTTCTTCTTCTTCTGCTGCTGCTGCTGCTGCTGCTGCTGATGCTGCTGCTGCTGCTGCTCCTCCTCCTCTCCCTCCTCCTCCTCCTCCTCCTCCTCCTCCTCCTTCTTCTTCTTCTTCTTCTTCTTCTTCTTCTTCTTCTTCTTCTTCTTCTTCTTCTTCTTTTTCTTCTTCTGTTAAGTGTTAATCATGCATTCTTTATTTGTGTTTAAGTCCTGGATAAATTTCTTGCATAATTCGTAATGCCACCTGCTGTGAAGATGTTCATGTGCATTAGGTATGCTACAGGAGGCATAATAAAGGAAGATTTATAATGTGTGTACTACCGGAGACATGAAGAAGAGAGATGATAACTGGACGTCTGTTGTACAATCAAAAAGATAATGTACTTCTAATATGTTCGAATGCGGAATAATTATAATTAATTCAAATGATATATCTGTGTTTATCCAATGTGGCTTTATGTTTGTAGGAGACAAAACGCTTTCTTTAGAATAAAAATCGTATTTATAATAATGTAAAGTGTAGTAAGAGATATGAAATACATCAGATGTGATATAATGACGAGTAGTTTGTTGATATAAGAACTGCATCGTTGTAGGAGGAAAAATACTGTACCACATGTGGAGCCAAGGCAAGCTGAGAAAATTGCAGCAGAGGATAGTAAGAGAGGTAAACTCAAACAGCATAAAGTAATATTTTATGACAGCAGTGGCACAACTGGAGAAGTTGGTAAAATGGTTGATCTGATCATGCAACATTGATTATTGTATTTAACGTCTGAAGATGTAATCAACAGGAAGAATGAAAATGGGGAAATATAGGCATTTATTTATAATGTTTGTATGTTTATGTACACGATGATTTTGTTAACAAGAATAGTCATATATAGCTTATATATTGCAGGGGTGGCTAATGACTGCAATGTCAAAGCTCTCCTGGGTTTAAGGTGTCAAAGCTGATTTAGTTTAGGTGTAGCGCTGGTAAATTACGGGGATATATGAGCCGGCCGTTCAGAAATCAATGGCAAACTACTGAACGTACAACTTTCTTAATACATCAACAGCAGCTGAAAAATGCTGGTGTTGACTGCGACGTCCTGTAAGGGACATGCAGCATTAAAAAAATTTAGCCTGTGCACTCAGTGTTGTCACCATAGCCTAACCGTTTAATTCATTGAGCTAGTTTGAGGTGCCCTTCTTAGAAGCCTCGAAGCGTTTTTTTTTTTTTTAATTTTTACTTTTATTTTTTAAATTGTGTTTGTCAGACAGGTGTGCCCCTTGAAGAGGAGTGGGTCAGAGTGCCAGCGGAGCAGTCAGACTTGTGCAGAGTTATAATCACATTAAGCCGGGAGTGCAGGGAGTGGCCAGCAGGGGCCACGGAAGTGGAAATTCAGCAACTAATTCAGGACAATGCTCACTCGGGTGATGTGATTATCTACGCAGATGGTTCGGTGTCAAGAGGTGAGAGAAGTGGCTGGGGGTTCATAGCCAAAGCTAATGGTCGACGCTTGGTGCAGGAGAGCCTGTCATATGATATCACAACATCCAGCTAAAGAATGGAGGTGGAGGCAGTCACTGCGGCTCTCCGCTGGATGGAGAATACGACACACACACACACACACACACACACATCGTGATTGTAACTGACTCAGAAAGCATGCTGACGAGTGTGAGGATGGGCAGGCTTCGTGCAGAGTGGATTGCTTCGCTTCGGAGGTCACGGGTGACAAGCATCGCCTGGATCTTTTCTCCGGGGCATGCCGGTGTGCTGGCAAATGAACAGGCGGACAGATTGGCTGGCTATGCAGAACGTGGTGGAGTATTGATACATGACAAGGCAGACGTGGTTGCGGCCTTGTGGGAGCACGTGTACACCTCGGAGGAGCAAATGGATTACCATGGTCTGGCAAGAATGAGACAGCGAGGAGTGACGAGGGGATCTGGCCGACGCTCAACGCTCAGAGGAAAGGCGAGACGGACATATAATCAGATTGCTACTGGTACTATTGGTGTTGGAACTCTTCGCTGGCTGCTGAGGATGGGGACGGAGCGCTTATGGGAATGCCCCAAATGCTGTGATGTCGATTCCTAAATCAATCAATCAATCAATTGTGTTTGTCCGGGAAGAGTTGACGGGGAGGGGGGACAGCTGATATTTCCCCCCTGTAATTCTATTACTTCTCTTCTTATCGCTCCTCTCCTCCTTGGCCCGAACGCAGTCTCAGTCTTACATTATTCTTTTTCCTTCGGCTTCATATATATATATATATATATATATATATATATATATATATATATATATATATATATATATATATATATATATATATATATATATATATACTTCGGATTTCGTCGGTTTCGATTTTCGTCGATGTTTTCATCCAAAATTGTGTTTCGGTTTTTTTTTCCGGTTGTCGCGGATTTCTTTGTCGTGCCCACATGACCTCGTTGCTAATTTTGCGAAAACAAAGAGACCCAGTTGTTCTTCTGCTCAGTTTGGCGTTGTTTTTCGTTATTTCTTATTATTTCTTGCCAATAATAAAATACAAGAGCGGTATTAAGATTGCTGAAATCAGCCGCTTGTAGGGGAAGTAGCAATCCACGATAAGTTCCATTGTGGCGACAAAGGAAGCATTAAAGGAGGCTAATGTAGCCAAAGGCATGAATGTGCTAACGAAACAGAGATCGCAAACAACTGAAAATATCTAACAGTTATTGTTAATTTAAATAATCAAAAATAGTAAGATAGCGATTCTGTTTCGGAGGCAATCCTATCTGAACAGACCAGACTTTTGTTCTCATTAAAAATTGCTTGGATCGAGTGCGAGTGTACTTAGTGATTGTAAGGCCAACAGAGGATGGTTTTAAAAATTCAAGAGGCGCACTGGCATACCTAGTGTTATTAGGCATTGCGAAAGAGCGAATTCGGACAAGTTTGGGGCCACCAAAAAAAAATAGTATTAAACACCATATTTATTCTCTATAAAGTGTGTTTTTGGTATGCATTTTGGGGGTCTAGAACGAATTAATTGGATTTATATTGATTCATTTGGGAATAATTGCCTTGGTTTTCGTCGGTTTAGAATTTCGCCGATTGTCTACGGACGGATTATCGACGAAAACCGAGGTTTGTATAGTATATATATATATATATATATATATATATATATATATATATATATATATATATATATATAATGTAGAGAGAGAGATAGAGAGAAAGAGACAGAGAGAGACAGAGAGAGACAGAGAGAGAGAGAGAGAGAGAGAGAGAGAGAGATATGAGAGAGCGGACATGGTATATATTTTATTTAAACGATGCTACGTGTTGAAGTAGCTACAGTTTTAACTTGTTCGTGCCAAGCATTAATGGAAACTGCCTACATACATAAGCGCAGTGTTTCTTCACTTGTAATCTGTAATCTTTAATTCTTGAGCAAATACAGGAGGAAGTGGAATTCTTGCTATTTCTAGTATTTCCTTAATGCTTGTTTTTGAAGCACTGGGGCAAGGGTGGTCCTACCATTTCCCTCTAATTCCAGTTCTTGTAAAGCTAGTCAGTGGGAATAAATTCCCTATAGCAACCATCAGATCTGACTGATGGCATCTGTGATTATCCCCAGGCAAGTGCTGAAGCTGACAGAGGGTGGGAAATACAACGACTAGTCTGTGTCAGGATGAAAGAATACAGTCGTACAGAACGCTTTGTACCCAGACAACGACTACCGGATTTACGCAACAGGTGATCGATTTAAGAGCATCCGTCCAGACAAAATCTGTTATAATGTTGTGCATTTAAAATGTAGGAAATCGCTCTACAATATGACTATATCTAGTTCATAGCAAAAAGTTTCCACAGTGTATACTTCACGCCAGATTAGACGTTCAGAAAATATATAAGCCGTGCGAGATACGCTATGTTTATTTTGTTATTGACACCTCCTTTATCATGTTGATTTTGTAGAATAGTGTCAGCTTTAGTATTCTTAACAGAAATTTAGTGTTCTGAAATGATCGCTTTCGTTACCAAGTCACTGAAAACGTCACACTCTTTATTTTTGTCATATTACAAACACAGAGATCGCAACATCATTACTAGAACACTAGCTCTTTCCCAAACAGGGATAAACAAAAACATATTTACCGTTACCTTCTAATAAATATATAAATATGGGAGACCATTATGGGTCATTGGGAGCTGTTCAAGGTTAGTGACTAGTGTAGTCGCCTGTTGGGATCGATGGTGTTGCGTTTAAATCCAAACTGAAATGACGTAATTATTTGACAATATGACAACGCTATCGACTTAACCTCATAAATTGTTCTCAATAATGCTTTTTTTTCTGATTGTTATGTTAAGGCGGCTACCATTTCAGCAGTTATTAAATATCGTTTAATCAGCAACATCTTTAATACAGAACGGTGTCAGGTAACTGGGCAATTTCTATTTGCGCTACATAGGCCTAATGTTGCTGTTTTATCCTTTCAAGTATTACGCTCATTTTACACTTCAGCACAGTCTTCAAAGTTCAACTAGGTTTATGTGGCTGAAACATTTTACATTTCAGCACAGGCTAATTACGTGCCTTCATGATATAGGAGTAGACGGAAAGGACATCAGACTTATTAGTAACTTGTACTGGGAACAAGTGGCGTCTATTAGATGCGGTAATAACTATTCGTCACCTAAAGAGATAAAAAGAGGAGTACGGCAGGGATGTGTACTGTCCCCAAGCCTTTTCAACCTACACACAGAAAGAATTTTTAAACAAGCTGAAATGCCTGGACTCTACATCAATGGAAGAATCATAAACAATCTTAGATATTCTGACGATACCGTGTTACTAGCAGAAAGTGAGCAAGAATTGCAAGACCTAGTGGAAGAAGTAAACAGGCACAGTGCAGAATGTGGCTTAGATATTAACATCCAAAAAACAAAAACTATGATAATTAGCAGTGAAAATGAAAGGTCATCAATGAACATGACAGTAAACGGGCAGATACTAGAACAAGTAACAAGTTTCTCTTATCTTGGACATATAATAACAGATGATGGCAGAAGTGAAATGGAAATCAAAAAGAGAATAGAAATGGCCAAAAATGCTTTCAACGGCATGAAATCAGTATTAACATCTAGAGAGATTAATAACGCATTAAAAATGAGAATTGTCAAAGGCTACGTATATTCAACGCTACTATATGGCTCGGAAGCCTGGACATTGAAAAAGCAACTAGAAAGTCACATAGAAGCCATGGAGATGTGGATATACAGACGAATAGGTCGTATTTCATGGAAACAAAAACAATCAAATGCAGAGGTCCTAGAAAAACTGGGAATGAAGAGAGAGTTGATGAAAGAAATATAGAGGAGACAAGTGAAATATTTTGCCACGTTAAAAGACATGATACTCTTATAAAAACCATACTGGAAGGCAAGGTTGAGGGCAAGAACAAGAGGTAGACAACGATACAAGTGGGAGGATAACATCAAGAGATGGACGAACACCAGCCTGACAGAATATACAGACAGTGTTGGAGATCCACTGCAGCCAACCTTTATTGCGGAGACGGCACTTGATTGATTGATTGACAGTTATCAAATGTTCAACTAGGTTTATGTGGCTGAAACATTTTACATTTCAGCACAGTCATCAAATGTTCAATTGGGTTTATATGGCTGAAATATTTTACATTTCAGCACAGTCATCAAATGTTCAACTGGGTTTATGTGGCTGAAACTTTTGTAAACAAATATTTTTGTACAAAAAATGTCTCCCGAAGCAGTTTCCTTAAACGGCTATCGCGTAATACAGACCTGAGAGCAAGGGAGTGAGGGGAAGGGAAGTAGGTTGCGCATCTGTACCTTACTTTAGCAGGCGACGAGCCCAGGGGTCCAATCGTTGCCAGGCCGTGTTCATGACACTATCAGAGCAGTTCCTTATCAACTTCGCAAAAGTGGCCACTATACATTTGTAATCAGCGTACGATACCGCTTAGAAAACAAGATATGATCGAACGTATTATTAGCATGGCAATGCAAAATATGAACAGTGCAATCATTGTGGATATTATAACTTAATTATGGAAATTGCTAAATGATTATAAACATATAAATCTGCAAATGACAAATAAACGAGTCAAACATTGAGCATAACAGACTGCAATTCAAAAATGAACAAATCAAACATTGAACACAACACAATTGAACTATATAAGAATGAAACACACAAAAAAAACAAATATGTAAAAACCAAACTGCACGCCATGGATATTTAACTCAGGTGAATCACAAACCACCTATTTACACAGGACAAAACTAACTTCCCGTTTCTTAGTCATGATTGAGGCTGGTCGAAGACAACAAAACAAATGGACTGACAGATCTCCTTTGTCTCGGTTTTATACAATCTCTTGTTTCCGGGTGGCGAAAAAGTTTATCTGTTATAACCGGTCAAATTTTAAACCCCAATTTGGCATGGTTTCACACACAAACACACACACACACGCTCGCGCGCACGCACGCACGTACGCACACATACAATATATATATATACACACACCATCATCATCACCATCATCCAGTTTCTTGCCGGAAGGCGTAGGTGAGCAGGCCTCTGCACAAATTGTCTGACGCCCGTCTTTATACACTGAAATGTTCCTACCAAGCTGTTGATTGTTATGGCCGCTGTTTGCTGCTAACATATGTTCTTTATTTGTTTTGCATGTCTTTGCCGTGAATGTTCAGTCGGTTTAGTAATGTTATTATTTCCGAATGTTTCACATTGTCAAATGCTTTTGTGATGTCTATGAAACATAAATAAAGATATGATTGTACTTCTAATGATCATTCTAATAGTGTCCTGAGAATATATATAGCATTGTTTGAGCCCTTTTCCTCTACAAATCCACGCGGTTCATCATAAATTTCTGGTTTAATCTTCTTTGGTATTTTTTTTCATAATTATTCTCAGTAGCAGCTTTATCATGTCACTCCTAAGACTTATTGTGCGATGCTCTTCGCATTCTGAAGCGCCTGGTTTCTTTGGTAGAGCTATAAAGATGGATTTTAATAGATCACTAGAAATATACCCATTAGTGTAGATGTTATTTAGGAATTTTGTCAATTTGTCGATTCCAAAATCATCTAGAGCAGTGTTTCCTAACGTGGGGCCCACGCCCCACAGGGGGGGGGGGGGGCAATTCGATTGTTAAGGGGGGCAATTCGAAAATGGACTCGTCCAGAGTTTTAAGTTAACCGTATGGCGACTCTCAGTCGCTACTCGAGCTGGCTAAACGTCCAATATAAGTAACTTCTGTCCGCTATGTTAGTAGCCGTGATGTCATTGTTAGACGTTAGAGTTGAAATACTGGTTATACTGGGCCGGCACTAAGCATTTTGCGGTATTTGTTTTGAATGGCACGAAATGCTTAGTGCCCGGATTTCAGTTTCTGCAGTGTTTTGCAGTAACGCTCAGCATTCACCGTTGGTGTTAATTTGAAATAAGAGTCCGTTAAATGAATCCGGAAAAAGATGACAAAGACGTTAATGCTATGCCACTAAGTAACAATACTGTTAGCAGAAGAATAGACGAAATGAGTGAGGATATTGAAATACAACTTGTTGAAAAGCTGAAAACAAGAAAATTCCTCTGTGCAAATGGATGAATCAACTTTGAGAGACACTGAGGCCGTAATTATAACTTACGTAAGATATATTGAAAAAGGTGATTTTGCTGAAGAAATTTTGTTCTGTAAATCATTAGAAAGCACCGCTACCTCCAAAGATATATACAGTAAGCTAAACAATTACATAGATGTCAATAATATCCATCCATCATGTGTCGTGCCGGAAAGCGTTGGCGGTCATGACTCGCCATTTCACTCGATCACCAGAGTCGCGGATCAGCTCAGTTTTCCTGTCTCGACCATGCCATGTGGCCAAGCCATCCAGGTATTTACTTCTCGGTCTTCCCCTTGGTCTGTTCCCTTCGATCTTGCCAGTTGTCACCAAGTTCTTCAATTCATTTCTTCTCATAACATATCCATAAAATTTTGACTGTCAACGTCTAATTTCTCTAATCAATTTACGATTTTCATTTGTTTCCTATAGTACTTGGTCATTGGTTTTTCTGTCTGTCCATGGTATTCTTTGCATTCTCCTCAAAAACCACATTTCTACAGCGATCAGATGTTTTTTCAGCTTGACTGCTCATTGTCCAATAATATACCAATGACTGCTCATAGTCCAATAATATACCAATGAAAAATATAACATCTTGTGCTGCAGATAGTGCTCCTAATATGACGGGGAAGAAAAATGGTTGCTTAAAATTGTTGAAAGATGAGAATCCAGAAATGCTTCTTGTGCATGGTGTTATTCACAGGGAAAATCTGGTAGCTAAAAACATTTAGCTTGTTCTAAATGAAGTACTAAATTTAGTTATAAAGTGTATCAATGCCATTAAAGCTAGTGCCAAACGTGAACGTCTCTTCAAAGTGTTTTGTAAAGAACAAAATGAAGACCATGTGAGACTTATATTTCACACTGAAGTAAGATGGCTCTCGAAAGGGAACTGCTTGAAAAGATTTATGGAACTATTTGATACTCTTAGTATCAAATAAGCGACAAACCTAACATGAAAAATCTGTTAACGGTCGATGGTAAGGCATTTGTGAGTTATTTAGCCGATATCTTTGAAAAACTAAATATATTAAATAAATAACTTCAAGGAACAAATAAAACTCTTGTCGATGCAAAAGCGAAGATATTTGGTTTCATTACCTTTATTGAATTATATCAGACATATATTTACAACACAAATGTTCCAAAGTTTCATTGGCTCCAAAAATGTGAAGTGACTGATACCGCTATACAGTATATGTTATTGTCTATCATCTGAACATTTTATCGTCTGATTTAAAAGATTTGAAACAAATTGATTTCCCAACTTGGATGATGCAGCCAATGTTAGTGGATTTATCTAATATTTCAAATATGCAGTATCAAGAAGAACTCGCAGAAATGCAAAATCATGAGTCAATTAAAACTTTATTTAATATAAAAGGAGCGATGGCATGGCTTTGTGAGGAAACCGAAATCAAATATCCAAATACAACCAAATGTGCAAGAGAACTATTGCTACCGTTTCCATCTTCATATTTAGCTGAATGCGGATTTAGTGCTATACATGATTTGCTGCTAAAAAAAAAAAAATCGCCTGGATTTAACAAAACGGGGAGACTTGAGACTGAAGTTAACTAAATTGGAACCTGACATAAAATCTCTTTGCAGCAAGCATCAAGTGCAAGGATCTCACTAAATTTGAATAATAAATAATTACTAATAATTTAAATAATATAGAAACATCTTTCATTACAATTATTTTGTAAGGGAATTTCAGTTCTCCATTATATGTTTTGAAAATTTACTTACTGTGTTTGCTCAATAATTTCCTAGTGATTTCTTCCTAAAACCTATCATTCAAGTTTCTTTAGTGAACACTTCAATTTTTGAATATTAAAAAGTATGTATATGTTGGGGGAGTGGAAAGGGGGGGGGGGCATATGAATTTTAGAAAGGCTTAGGTGGGGCATATCACAAAAAAGGTTGGGAAACACTGATCTAGAGCCTCAAATTTCCTCCAATGTAATGTTGTCTGCACAGGGTGATTTTCCTGTCTTCATGCGATGTAGTGCATCTTCAACGTATGCTGCAAATATTGGCGGATCCTCACCATTGCTTTCAATACTTACATCCGGTCTCCTATCATCATACAGCTCTTCCAGATATTCAGTCCATCTATTAACTATATCATATTGTCCCATCAATATTGCACCGTTCCTAGATTTTAAACATCCAGTGTTATATCCTGTTTTCTACCTGTTATTGTATTTATTTGTTAAAGCATGGAATGTGAGTATTTTCCATAGGTTGTCCCAATTTCCGTTGTACTATTGATTGAGCCATACTTATTTAGCCATTTTGCATTGGTTTACTATTTCTTTATGTATTTTATTATATTCTTCTTTATCTTGCTTTTTCTTGCTTTTTTCATGATGGTGTCCCCTTACCTTCCGCCGGTTTGTGTATGGCCTTCTTTAAAAGACATACCCTGTAAGGAAGCAGAGGGCATTCGCAACTGCGAGCGCTAAGAAGACAATCGCCTTAACCAGTCAAGAAGCTTGATACGGGGGAAATGTCACGTAGCAAGTCCAACGAGAAACACGCGGTATCCAAGATGTGCAGCGTGGGAGCCGACAAGACCGGGAAGAAGATGAACGTGGAGAACATGTCTGCTAGCTGTAGCAAAGAACCTGAAACTACAGCTACTACTGAAGCTGCCACGAGGGAGAAGGTCGACAGCCCACCACAGACAAGAACCAAATCTACTGAGAAGCAGAGAGAGAAGAAAGACACCAGAGTCGGAAACACCGACTCACCGATAAGCAAGTGGGTTGTCAAGCTTATACAAGTAGAGCTATCAGACGAAGAAATCCTGAAGCAGCTACGAGAAGAGAATCATCACACCCATTTCATCAAGGCGGAGCGGCTCCTCACCTACTCCAAGATACCTACAACCTTGGCGGAAGTGACGACAGAGGGCAGCGGGATGCCGACCATAGTATCAATCAAGAAGAGAATGCAGCAGCCAGAAAGATTCATCCCAAGGATCACCCAATGTTCCAGATGTCAGAGGGCCGGCCACAGCAGAGCAGCATGTCACAGTAAGACGGAAATCTGCCGGTACTGCGCCGACCACCACGCCTTCAAGGAGTGTCCGCTGGCCAAGCTGGACACGGACTTCAGTGCACCCAGCAACAAACGAAAGTGCGCCAACTGCCTGGGCAAGCATGGAAAAAGATACTTGGGCTGTCTTTACCTGCAACGACAAAGAGACGCCCTGAAGATCGCAATTACCACAAAGACACCATACACGGAAGCAATGCGGAGGGGCGAGACAGCCACGGGTATATCACAAGCTGAAGGAGATTACCTGCAAAAACAAATAGACGAGTTGAAGAAACAAGTCAAAACACTGCTAACGTCGACTCCGACCAGCGACAACGAAAAACTACTGGCGGAAATAAGGGAGATCCAACAAAACATCAAACAAGAGGTGAAACAGATGGCACTGATAAAGAAGGAGAACGAAGAAATCAGAGCGAGAATTACAATAAGCTGAAATGGAACTTTTCCAAAAACAACCAACAGAAGTCATACAAGAAACCACAGAGAAACCGCAAGATGAAAACCAAGAGATCGAGCCTGAACCGCAAGCTACAGCCAGCAGCCCAACCGCAACGCCCGAAACCGACAAGGGGAAACCAATAACTCGCCAGACATCTGAAGAAAACCGAGATGAGCACCCTGACGTCGGCACGGAGAAACCACGGGGGCCTACCTTGGAGGAGTGTCTAGAATCGATAAAATTGGAGGAACGCAGGCACCAGGAATTCAAAAGGCGCTGCAATGAAAGAGAAAAGAAGAAGCCCAAGAAACTCATGAGACCGGTAGTATACCCAGATAGATACTATGAACCTGATTTTGCCGACTACACGTACTATATAGAAGACGGAGAGATCATCCCATGGCTGACCGTGGAGGAAGAAATCGAAAGGCCACAGAAACTCAAAATAGAAAGTGAAAAAGGCGCAAGGAGGAAAATGAAAATGTAGAAAAGCTCCTACAGAAAATACACAATAAAGGAGCCAAAAACACCAAATAAAAAGTCCTTATAAGGGCTGCAACCTGTCAAGCCAGATGAGCCAGGAGCCTTCACTAACAAAAGATACCACAAAAGGACGAGCACAAAGGATAGCCTCCGACCAACCCTTAGCTGTCGTCACAGACACAAATCAACATAACCAGTGCGAGATAGGACTAACTCGTAAGAGCGCACAAGACAAGAATTAGGGTGAATGAACCCACAAAAACAACAGAACTCAACAATAACAACAGATGAAGAGGCAGGTTGAGCGAGACCGAATTTGGAATTTTTGTTTTGAAAATTGGAATTGGAATTGGAATTGGCAGCAGAGGGGAAAGATTATATATGGTGCCTCTTACCAGATGATGGCCAGCTCATAGATGTTTTAGGTATTTGATAGAGATAGCTGTTTCTTCTCGGTGACCACCGCTCGGCTGGTCCTCGGCTGCTTATTCAACATATTCACAGGTAACCACTAAACAAAATATCTAGAGGCCACTCCATCATCCACCACCCGGTGGACGCGTCTACAAGTAGGTCAGACTCCTACCCCAGGCTGATAGCCACCTTGGTTAATAGGCAGATTGATTACATACCAAGAAAAAGATCATAGTGAAGATTAATTTATAGAAAGAATGACTACAATCCAAAGCATGAACATGGGGACCACGAAATCATAAACTACTGAACTCATAAATGCTCAAACTTCAAATATATTTTCGGGTTGATTACGACGTCCTGTAAAGGATTTGCAACTAACTTTAGAACACACTAACATGCGAAGATTGAATAATAGACATAGTTAGAACGGTATCAGAATGTAGCCAAGTGAGTTATATATTTCCACATTATCACGTAGGCAAGAGAGTGATATATTTCACCATCATCACGTAGCCAATTGAGTAATATATTTCACCATCTTCATGTAGCCAAGTGAGTGATATATTTCATCTTCATCATGTAGCCAAGTGAGTGATATATTTCACCACCATCACTCAGCCAAGTGAGTGATATATTTCACCACCATCACTCAGCCAAGTGAGTGATATATTTCACCACCATCACGTAACCAAGTGAGTGATATATTTTAGCATCATCACGTAACCAAGAGAGTGATATATTTCACCACCATCACGTAGCCAAGTGAGTGATATATTTCCACATTATCATGTAGCCAAGTGAGTGATATATTTCACCTTCATCACGTAACCAAGTGAGTAATATATTTAATCACCATGACGTAGTCAAGTGAGTGATATATTTCACCTTCATCACGTAGCAAAGTGAGTGATATATTTCACCTTCATCAAGTAGCCTAGTGAGTGATATATTTCACCATCATCATCTGTGGATCGTCGCTCTCATCACTAACCTTCAACACGTGTCTCTGTGTGTCGCCATGTCTGTCTCCCCATGCACCCCGATGCCTATGATGTCTACAATGTCCAGTGTCCAGCGTCGTGCTGGTCGGCCACTCCCTCCCCTTCTAGGAACCTTGTCTTCTATCCCTGACTTCCCCAGAACCTGTGACTCTTAATATGGATAATGTATTTGTTTTTGAAAAATGATCCTGTCTATGACCCAGTTTGTCAAATTTAGATTCAAAATATATATATTTAGTTCACATCAATGCAAGAATAGGGCCGGTCTCTGTGGCGATGGCGTTGTGGACGCGATTCGTAATGCCGATTACCCGCGTTCGAAACACAGCGATGACAGATTTGGCAGTAGTCCGTGTCTAGCTGGTTTTAACTTGTTGGGATGGGAGCCGGCCGTTCAGAAAGCGACGGCAAACTACTGAACGCAAAACTTGCCAAAACATCAGCAACGGCAATAAAATGTTGGTGTTGACTGCAACGTCATGTAAAGGATATGCAATATTACAACAAAAAAATATGCAAGAATATGGCGATGATTGACTGATAAAAAGATTTAATAAGGTTAACACAGTGACGCCGTCTCCCTGGCAGATGGGCTACACTACTTTCTCCGTAATCCCGTTTATCCACGTAGGGTCTCGCAGCGCGCGAGAATTGGTAGCGGTTCTCGTCGCGTTGGTGACTTACGGGATAAGTGAGCCGGTGGCTCAGAAAGCAATGGCAAACTACTGATCGTAATCGTGCCAAGAAATAAACAACAGTGGTAAAATGTTGGTGTTGACAACGATGTCCTGTAAAGGATATGCGACCCCCCCCCCTCCTCCCCCCCCCCCCCCAAAAAAAAAAATAACAGGGAGACAACAAGGATTGATTGTTAGACAGATATATCACACATCGACTGACATGCATAGTTAAGAGTGATTGATAGGTCGATTTAGTACATACTAACACAAGAACATTGCGAAAATTGATTGCTAGAAAGTTTACTAAAATCGACGCTAATGCACGAGGGACACACCCATATGAGATTTCTGCCTGTCTGTCAGTCTAATATCATCATTTGGCTTACAATTAATTGAAAGCCAGTTAATCAACGCTTCGGGGCGCATCCATCCAGCAGGAATCAATACTGCTATAGATGCCACTGTATAACTCCGCTGACTTCCCTCTGTATATCCATATCTAACTGTCTGTACACCTTCGGCTCCACTTTTCTTGTTTGGCTTCTTTCAACGCTGAACGGAGCTGAACTTCTGCGTCGTTTTCTAACAATGAAGGATCCGTCCGTCCGTCCGTCCGTCCGCCCACCCGCCCGCCCGCCCGCCCGACCGTCCGTCCGTCCGTCCGTCTGTCTGTCTGTCTGTCTGTCTGTCTGTCTGTCTGTCTGTCTGTCTGTCTGTCTGTCTCTGCAGATTGCAGATTTCGGAATGTAAATATTTCCAGTCAAGCACGTGATACCAGAGTGTTGGTCCTTTCTGCCTGCGATGATGCCTGCTACAGCAAATGGTGTCCTATGAGAAATTCTTAGACGTGATTCAACAACTTCTGTATCAGCATTAATATAGCATGTAATATAGTCTTCGTCGATTGTCATTTCCCCAAGCTTTATGCATTGCTGCCTGCAGGAGCGTGTCATAAATCCTTTGTTCATTGTCAATTGCCCGCATCGCATAACTCAGGACATTCCTTTAAGTCTTCAGTTCCCTTCTTCAACAACCAGCGAAGAGTTGCAGCACTACTGGTTCCAGATAAAGTCTGTTTATGTGTCCGTCTGGCCTTTCCTCGAAGTACAGAGTGTTAGCCAGATTCTCTGGTCACATAATGCAGCACCATTCTGTCTAGGACATGCTGGTTTATCTGTGGCTATCACCACATCTGTCTTTAGCATGCACCAATAACCCAACCACCTGTTCATACCCGGCTAATTTGTCCGCCTGTTTATTTCCCAACAGGCCAGCATGTCATGGGGAAAACAATCCAACGGTTTCTCCCCATCTTTAATTTTTACATTGAAGCAGGCGTTTCTAAGTATGCTCTGCGCGTATGTTTCATGTCTTGATGCCAGTAAATCGGCTCGCCTAGTGCATTGGATCAATTCAACCATGCCACTGTCTTAGACCTTCAAACATTATTTATCTCGGTTTGCCTTAGAATCTTCTGCCACTGATCGTTTCAGTCGTTAAGGTGTGCTCCAACGTTCTTTTCTCCTGACAGTACTAAAGAACACTTTCTTAATGAGATATTTGTCAATTCATTCATTCATTGGCACCTTGCTGACTTGACAGACGATAGTTTGTGCTTTAAAAAGGCATAATAACCTGTACCTATTGTCGTGTTTTCCTTTATAGTGTCGTCCCTGGAGTGAGGGGAATCAACACCCACATTATTTTTAACCCCATATCATTATTCTGGAGAATCCACCAGATTCCGTCCACACCACTCCGTCAGTCTCAGGATACCTCTTTCTCTCTCCCTCTCTCACGCCTGTGTCATGCCCCCTCTCACACTTCCCCAAAACAACATACTAAACAACTCTAGCTTCTAAAAATTAATAACACATTAATTTAATGAAGAAAAGTGAATGTATGTGAGAAGTGTATGTGTAGAATGTATGTCGTATACTCTAGTGCGTCTGCAGAATCAGACCGAACAGCTCAGGAGCAAAGTCTGATCATCCCGGTAAGGACAACACAACATCATCATAGTTCAGCACAAAATGACCTCACCAAAACGATGTGTCCCTCCTGCTAGATGTTGGCTTCCTCCAGTAGCTTTTTGATAACCCCGATATCTGGTCTCCAATCACGGATATAGTCCGATACTTATCCTGAATCGATCATACACACTGTTACTAAATGTCCTTAGAGTTCTGAGACTTAACAATCCTTGCATCGTAAAAACACTGAACACTGTCCCTTGAAATAACATGGTTCATTGCTAAATGTCCTAGCGTTTTCACCATTACACAGTTATTGTTTCCAGTCCCACAGGAATCTAATAATTTAGTAAAAGCGCCAGGTTCATTGTTGCTGTTCCCTAGGTAATCCCTATTGTTCTTTCTACATAGATAATCACTATTGTTCCTGTTCCATGTGGTATGGAAAATAATCTCACTATTGTTCTTGGTCCATGTGGTATGGAAAATAATCTCACTATTGTTTTTGTTTCATGTGGTGTGGAAAATAATCTCACTATTAACTTCCGTGATCCCTATCACTAAGAAGTCACCTGCCGGATACTTATATGTTTCGGCTCAACAGAGCCATGTTCCTTCAGACCCTTTTTATCATGGGCCCAGTGCAAAAGCCGCTGACCAAATCTTCCAGCACTAATTTATCCATGATCTGAAATAGTGATGGTTCAGCTTGTTTTCTTCATAACCTGAGGGGAACCTGTGAAAGAGAGAACACACCTGGTGAGAGCAACCTGCTACTGACCCCTATTAGATGAGTGTAGGCCGACAGCCTCACTCAGATATATAACAGTGAACCAAACTCTGTCATGGGGCAGAGGAGCTCGTCACATCGGTCTGAGTTAGGGTAAGACCAGGAAAGACCAATTGTAAAGTGCAGAACCCCAGTAGACACCCCACTGGAAGATCCCACCATTGGACATTTCCCCTATCCCCCAACCATCCTCAATCTTTCTACATATCATCCCACTTCACTATTCCCAACCAGCTGAGCTAATTGACCTCTCACACTGGTTAGTTTTAACAATGCGATTGCCTACTGTCGCCGACACTCCTTGAATACCTAACCACAAAGCAACAACACTATGCTCAAGTCCTAAACTCTATCTATCACTAGACTGTTCTACATTATTTACACCTAAATGCGACTCTAGTGAATACCTTATGAAAACTCAGCTCTATCCTGAATCGAATCTACAGTTTGTCATAAAAGACACATGCTCATCAACGTTAATTGATACAGAACACAATAGATTCTTTTCTATATTAGAACAGAGCTAGTCAAACACTTCAGCCTAGGCCAACTCTCTTGTTCACACTAGCGGCAACAAGTTATGTTTTCATACAGTCGGGGATTGTCCTAGTGTCGTCATTCGATGTCAACAACAGGTGGCCCCAGCGGTAGACAATCTGTTCCCAACTTCACAAGAATAGTTGTCCCCACTTCTACAACTGACGCAACAGTCTTTTCCTCTCGAATGGCGACACATCAAACAATGCCGACAAATTTACCGTTTCCTAGGGAAATCCCAAAGACTGGTAGTTTCGTGTTTCTCCACCTGTAACAAACAATTGAAGCTGTAAATACAGACTGTCTCTGTTAGTCTATCACCTTATCGTTAACTACAGTGGTCCCGTGACACATATGGCGGTAGCGAATGTGACTGATAAGGCCAATTCGGGCCAGTGGCGTCACTGGGGTTGGTGTCACCCAGTGCGGTAAACTCTTGATGTCACCCCTCTAGACTTTCACCATGGTCTTCTTCCGAGTGTTCCTGTACCATATATAATCGCATATAGTAATGTTTGTAAAATAAGTCAAAAAGTTAATAAGGACATAAGAAAGAAAACAAATTGAAAAATATAACTTCAATACTTCAGGTAAAACATAAATAAAGAACTTCGACAAACTCGGACAAAGTTAAATTTTTGTTATTTTGCTATGTCTGCTTTGTCAAATTTGCAATTTTTTTATTTTGGTGTCACCCCTTGATGGTGTCACCCGGTGCGGCCCGCAACCCCCGCACCCCCCTAGTGACGCCCCTGATTCGGGCTGTAAATGTTCGTTCACAATGGGTGCATGTGAACACGTGGTCATTTCAACCATCACGTACCATCTTACGTCTCACACGTTCGGTGTGTGACTTATCTGCAATAATTTTCTCCTTTGTCTTTATTCCATTTCTGATCTTTGTCCTCCATGCAACACGATCAGCAGCGAGTTGCTCCCACTGTGCATTATCAATGCCTGTATCAATCATGTCCCGCTTACACACATCTTTGTATCGTAGTAGAGGCCGACCCTGAGATCTCTTACCCATCTGTAATTCACCAAAAAAGATGTCCTCTGGTATTCTACCATCATCCATCCTCCTAAGATGTCCTATCCATCTAAGTCTACGAAGACTGAGCATGGAATCATCCGTCAAACAACCTGATCTTACCAATACTTCAGTATTTGGGATTTTGTCTTGCCACTTAATACCAAGAAGTCTTCGCAGACACCACATATGAAAGCTGTTTAAACGTTTCTCTTGATGTGAGTAAGTTGTCCAGGTTTCACTGCCATAAAGAACAGTACTACGGACACAGACTTGATAGACAAGGACTTTTGTTTTGGCAGTAATCTTCCTGTTCTCCCAGACTCTTTTCCTTAACCTGTTCATTGTTGTTGCTGCCTTACCAATCCGAATGTTGATTTCCTGATCTGGGATAATTTGCTATTTACCATTGATCCTAGATATGTAAAATGGTCTACCATCTCTAGTTCGGCGTCGTCAATAAAGATTGATGGTACCCCATGTGCACCTTGTGACATAATCTGTGTCTTCTTTTTGCTAATTGTTAAACCAAATTCAGAACAAGCATTGGAGAATGCAGATAGTAGACATTGCAATTCTTCGTCAGAGTGGGTCGTAACTGCAGTATCATCTGCAAAAAGCAACTCTCTGATCAGTACCCTCCTAATTTTGGTCTTGGCCATTAATCTCTGAGCATTGTAGAGGCCGCCATCTGAGCGTGAGTGAATGTATATACCACCATCCTGATTACGAAAGGCATATTTCAGTAGAAGTGAAAAGTATATTCCAAAGAGGGTGGGAGCTAGTACACAACCTTGCTTAACTCCACTCTTGATTTCAAATTCTTCAGAAGTTGCACCATCAAACTTGATTATACCCTTCATGCCTGTGTGGAACGATTCCACAATGGACAGAAGAGTTGGTGGGCAGCCAATCTTCTTTAGTGCCTTCAACAGACCCTCACGACTGACCAAATCAAATGCCTTTGTGAGGTCGATGAAGCCAATAAACAGTGGTTGATTCTGTTCACGGCATTTTTCTTGCATTTGTCGCAATGAGAATATCATATCAAAGGTAGACCGGTTCTGTCTAAAGCCACACTGTGATTCGGGGCAGACTTGATCTTCTAGGACTTGAAGTCTGCGCAAAACAATTCTGGCAAATACTTTTCCAACAATACACAGAAGTGAGATACCCCTATATTTGTTGCAGTCGCTCTGATCGCCCTTGTTCTTATACAGTGTTATGATGCTTGAATCTTTGAAATCCCGTGGGACTGTCCTTCTCGCCAGCATAGCTCTATTAGCTGGTGGATCTGTAGAGTGAGTGTGTCTTGCCCACTCCTGATAACCTCTATTGGAATCCCATCCTTACCTGGAGCCTTGCCAGATGCAAGTTCATTTATAGCACAAGTAACTTCTGTTATGGTGGGAAGTCAAAAATTTGTCAATATAACTTAAGAATTTACATCATAGCTGCAAGAAAGGGCATTTCGGCGTATAGATTGGAAATGAGACACAATGGTAGTGTCTGGATATTTAGTCTAAGATAGCTACCACAATGCTGCCGTGATGGCTGTTCCCCCCATTCTTATACAGGATATAGTTATACACAACACCCCTGCAATGATCTGTTCTCTATATCTAGTAGAGAAGAAACAACATAATGATACGCAAACATGGGGCATACACTTACAACAGGAAACCCTTTAACTTGCAAGTAGGTAAAGACGACAGGAATACACAAGTTAGTTAGTTAGTTAATTAGTTAGTCTTTCCTCTTGAGCCTAAGGCTGCTCATAGGGCAGAAGTCATGGCTCTCCATGTCCGGCGGTTCGCTGCTCCCTGTTGAAGATCCCTGGTGTTCACTTGGCCGTTACAAGTAATGGAAAGTAACACACAAGTAATGGAAACAAATACATTGGTTGACATTTTTACTTTGGGATGATTAAATAGTAGAGGTAATGCACTGACATAACTCCTCGCTGACAATCCCAGATTATATGCAGCATATTTTCTAACAAGAGATGAGGAAGCTGTGTACTGGAAGGCCCCGCTATACGTCGCTTCGGTTTACTTCGTTTCGTTATAACGTCGTTTTCACAATGGGACATAACTTCACTTTATGTCGTCACCGGTGTTGCTATGCTGCGTTAACATCGCCATTTTACATTTTGTGCAGTACATTTTTCCATGATTTTATCATGTAATCACCCATAAATAGCACATAGTATGCGAAGATAGTTTGTCTGGTTGTAAGAGAACAAGGAAAAGTGTTACTCTTGAGGTGAAGTTAGATGTGTTACGTCATTTTGAGGCTGGCGATCGGGCTGTTGATATTGGTAAAGTATGGTTTACCTCCAACCATGGTAAGCACAATTCGTGCAGGTGCTCATAAAATCAAAAATGGTGCTAAACACGTAATCCCTTTGAGTGCTTCCAAGATCACTCGTACCAGAAGTACTCTTATGGAGAACATGGAAGCACTATTGGCTGTCTGGATTGAAGACCAGAACCAAAGCAATATGCCTGTGAGCAAGATAACTATCCAAGAGAAAGCAAAGTCTCTCTATGAAGATGTAGCTAAGAAAGCGGATGAGAGCAGTACTAGTAGTGCTGATGATAGTTTTAGAACGAGTAGTGGTTGTAATGCCTCTGTGTCCCAATAATTCTACCACTCGCCCTCCAACCCACCTCTATTTAGCCAATAAATATCAACAACCATCAAAATAAACATTACATAATACACCGTATTTCATTTAATTCTATGACAAATAGTGTTTCGCTGTACAGTGGTACTCGGGTTACGAACTTAATTCGTTCCAGAACACGGTTCGTAACCCGAAACGTTCGTAACTCGACACATTGAAATCAATGAAATAGAGACAATCCGTTTCAGAATGAAAGAATCGTTCCTTTTTATTAACATCCGGTCGTTTACTAGACAAAACGCAAAGAATACGTGTACTTCACGTGTTAAATAAAGAGAAAGAAAACAACCAAATAAATTAAACGTAAAATAAAAAAAAAAGATTTAGTCTATCTTTCTTACCAAGAAAACGATCATGAGAAATTTGTCACTTTCTTTGCTATTCTGAAT